>CAUYON010106967.1:0-30757 GCA_963573935.1 Arctocebus calabarensis
CTGTGGCATCACAGCTCACAGCAACCTCCAATTCCTGGGCTCAAGCGAGTCTCTTGCCTCCGCCTCCCAAGTAGCTGGGACTACAGGCACCCGCCACAACACCTGGCCATTTTTTGGTTGCAGCTGTCATTGTTGTTTGGCTGGCCTGGACTGGATTCGAACCCGCCAGCTCAGGTGTATGTGGCTGGCGCCTTAGCCCATTGAGCCACAGGCGCCGAGCCTAGAATGACCTTTTTAAGACATGAATCATCTCATGTCACCTTTCTGCTTAAAACACTTTGATGGGACTTAGTCCCATTACACTTAGTCCAAAACAAAAATTCCTCATGTGACCGCCTTGTGGTCCAACCCCATTTTAGTAAACCCTTCTCCAGGTTCCACACAGCCCTGAGAAGGGTTCTCTCTCACCTCTGGGTCTTCCTCATTGTGGTTTCCAGTTCATGCCTATATTCTGTGCACTGCACCCAGGAGCTTAGGTCCTGGCACTGGAGATCCTCTGCCCAGTCAAGTGCCTTGGGCAAAGCCCAGAACCACCTATTTTCAGGTTTGTCTTAGGAATACCTACCCCATCTTTCTCAAAGTGTCGTCAAGGATAAAATGGGACTATTTGTTGAAATGCTTTGGAAAGCTAAAAGCCCTGTTTGTATGTAAGGTGTTATTCCACCTGAGTTAGTTTGGGAGAAACTGGAAACCGCAATGAGAAAGACCCAGCGTTGAGAGAGAGCCTGCTGTGCTCTCCACATTTCCATTCTCCCTCTTTCCAGGACTAGCTCGTACTCATCCTTTATGTCTCTTTTTAGATGCTACTTCCTCAGAGAAGCCTGCCCGACAGCCTGTGGTTTAGATCCTTCTCTTAGTTTCTTTCCATTTACCCTTTACTTCCCTTCTTGTCCTACTTAGTAACCATCTCTTTATTTGGTTGTTATCTAATTAAGGTCTTTCCCCAATTGACCATAAACCTCAAGAAGGCAATGAAACATGTGTTTTGTCCCTGTGTCTCTATCCCGTAACTTGCCTGTGTTTGTCATGTAGACAGCACTCAGTAAACAATTAGACAGTTAGTGCATTTCTAAGTTATATTCTTTTCAAATGGTGGCTTGATCCCAGGAATTTGGTTTCCAGCCTTTACCATCTGCCAAAATCTTGTCTTTCAGGTCTTGGATGTGCTAGATCTGTGCGTGGTGGTTTTGCAGTCCCACAAGAACCAGCTCCTTCCTTTGACTCACCGGGCCTGGCCCTCACTCGTGCACAGACTCACACAAGACACCCCTCTGGCAGTGCTTAGGGCCTTCAAGGTACTGCGCTGGTGGCCCCCACTGTCTGTCATGAGGATGGAGGTAGCACTCAGGGACCCACAGAGTCTTTAGGATTGTTTTTTTTTTTTTTTTGAGACAGAGCCTCAAGCTCTCATCCGGGATAGAATGCTGTGGCATCACAGCTCATAGCAACCTCCAACTCCTGGGCTCAAGCGATTCTCCTGCCTCCGCCTCCCAAGTAGCTGGGACTATAGGCGCCCACCACAACGCCCAGCCATTTTTTGGTTGCAGCCGTCATTGTTCTTTGGCGGGCCCAGGCTGGATTTGAACCCGCCAGTTCAGGTGTACATGGCTGGCGCCTTAGCCCGTTGAGCCACAGGCGCCGAGCCTTTTTTCTTTTTTTGAGACAAAGTCTCACTTCGTTGCCCTGGGGTTGAGTGCCCTGGTATTATAGCTCACAGCAACCTCAAATTCCTGGGCTCAAGTGACTCTGTTGCCCCCTGAGTAGCTGGGACCTGTAATCCCAACTACTTGGGAGACAACAACGCCACAACTATTTTTCTGCCACAACGCCCAGCTATTATTTTTTTTAGAGACGGGGTCTAACTCTTGCTTAGGTTTGTCGTGAACTCCCAAGCTCAAGCAATCCACCCACCTCAGCCTCCCAGAGTGCTGGGATTACAGGTGTGAGCCACTGCACCCGTCCTGCATTGGTTCTCTTTTTATCTGATTGCAATGTCACGTACCTCATAGAAAGTATAGAAAAACAACAGAAGCACAAAGAAGAAAATAAAAGTCAGTTTCCCTTTAAATTTGAAGCAGAGTGAACTAGTATCTATCTTTTTAATCTAAGCATCTCATATGTGCCGTGAGGTGAGCTCAGCAATCCTCCACACATGAGCTCATCTCACAGCCAGCCTCCCTTGAGGAGGGTATATATTATGTCCATTTTTGGCAGAGGAGAAAACATGCTCAGAGAAGTTAGGGAATTTTCTCAAGATCATACAGCTAAGAAGTGACAGAACCCAGATCAGTGAGTTCATGCCTGTATTCTGTGCCCTGCACCCAAGAGCTTAGCTCCTGGCACTGGAAAAGGAGGCACTCCTGTCTCAAAAAAAGAAAAAAGCTGCCCAGTCAGCTTTTTTTGCCTTGGGCAAAGCCTAGAACCACCTATTTTCAGGTTTGTCTTAGGAATACCTACCCCATCTTTCCCAAAGTGTTGTCAAGGATAAAATGGGACTATTTGTTGAAATGCTTTGGAAAGCTAAAAGCCCTATTTGTATGTAAGGTATTATTCCCCCTGATGTAGTTTGGCATATGTTAGCATGCACATTTTAGGTTTTTTATTTATATCCTTCCTTATTCTAAAAAGGACTTAAGGCAGCCTACAGAAGAACATTTAACACAGCAAGCTAACATAAATTAGAAGAAGGTAAGCAAGATAAGGCAAAGAAAAAAGATATGTAGGGACATAAAATTAAGCTTGGAATGCATCTGATGTACACAGCTAAAGTAGTTTGGTTTTCTGTTAGATCCTTCAGCATATACTGAACCAAATTAAAATATATAAAATTGACTCTGTGCCTTTGACTCAGCGAGCTAAGGCGCCAGCCATGTATACCTGAGCTGGTGGGTTCGAATCCAGCCTTGCCCGCCAAACAACAACAATGGCTGTAACCAAAAAATGGCCGGGTGTTGTGGTGGGCGCCTGTGGTCCCAGCTACTTGGTAGGCAGAGGCAGGAGACTCGCTTGAGCTCAGGAATTGGAGGTTGCTGTGAGCTGTAATGCCACAGCACTCTAACCAGGGTGACAGCTTGAGGCTCTGTCTCAAAAAAAAAACAAAAAACAGAAAATATATAAAATTGTCTGTACAGATAAGGAAACAACAACCAAAGCAAATAGACACCCTTCAGAATGGGAAAAGATATTTGCATATTATGAATGAAGCAGAAACTTGATAACTAGGATCTATAGAGAACTCAAATTAATCTACTAAAGAAGACCCAACAGGGTGGCGCCTGTGGCTCAAAGGAGTATGGTGCCGGCCCCATATGCCAGAGGTGGCAAGTTCAAACCTGGCCCTGGCCAAAAAAAAAAAAAAAAAAAAGACCCAATAATCCTATGTATCACTGGGCAAGAGAGATGAATAGAACCTTCTCTAAAGATGACAGATGAATGACTAACAAACATATGAAAAAGTGCTCGTCATCCCTAATCATCAGAGAAATGCAAATCAAAACCACCCTAAATACAACCTAATCCCAATGAGTATAGCCCACATCACAAAATCTTAAAGCTACAGATGCTGGCGTGGATGTGGAGAGGAGGGAACGCTTTTACACTGCTGGTGGAACTGCAAACTAATACAACCTTTTTGGGTTTTTTTGTTTGTTTGTTTGTTTTGAGACAGAGCCTCAAGCTGTCCACCACCAGATCAGGTGTACATGGTTGGCGTCTTAGCCCATTGAGCCACAGGCGCTGAGCCAATACAACCTTTTTGGAAGGAAATTTGTAGAATCCTCAAAGAACTCAAATTAGACCTCCCATTTGATCCTGCTACCCAGAAGAAAAAAAATCCTTTTATCATAAAGACATCTGAACTAGACTGTTTATCAAAGCTCAATTTACAATTACCAAAGTGTGGAAACAGACTAAATGCCCACCAACCCAGAAATGGATTAACAAGCTGTGGTATATATATGTGATATATGCACAGATACCATGGAATACTATTCAGTCACTAAAAAGAATGGAGACTTTACATCTTTTGTATTAACCTGGATGGAGGTGGAATACATTCTTCTTAGTAAAGCATCACAAGAATGGAGAAACAAAAATCCAATGTCCTTGGCCAGGCCCAGTGGCTCACACCTGTAATCCTAGCACTCTGGGTGGCCAAGGTGGGTGGATTGCCTGAGCTCACAGGTTCAAGACCAGCCTGAGTCAGAATAAGAACTCATCTCTAAAAACTACCCAGGCGTTGTGGTGGGTGCCTGTAATCCCAGCTATTTGGGAGGCTGAGGCAAGAGAATCACTTGAGGCCAAGAGTTTGACATTTCTGTGAGCTATGACGCCACGGCACTCTACCAAGGGCCACAAAGTGAGACTCTATCTCCCAAAAAAAAAGAATCCAATGTATTCTGTTCTAATGCGACGGCAGTAGATGAGCTAATATTGGGGGGGAGGGGTAGGAGAATCAGCAAGAGGGAAGGAGAGAGGATAATTGGGGAGGGGTCACAGTGGCACACCTCATGGGGATGGGACACAAATATATATTTATATAGATACACACACACACACACAAATACAAAGTTGTTAATTTTTTTTCTAAAATGAAATGCACAAGGGTCAGCGCCTGTGGCTTAGCGGGCTAAGGCGCCAGCCATGTAAACCTGAGCTGGCGGGTTCGAATCCAGCCTGGGCCCGCCAACCAACAATGACGGCTGCAACCCAAACAAAAATAGCCGGGTGTTGTGGCCGGCGCCTGTAGTCCCAGCTACTTGGGAGGCAGAGGCAGGAGACTCGCTTGAGCCCAGGAATTGGAGGTTGCTGTGAGCTGTAATGCCACGACACTCTACCCAGGGCAACAGCTTGAGGCTCTGTCTCAAAAAAATAAAATAAAATAAAATAAAATGCACAAAAGGATATGTGTATAAAAAAAAGAGAGAGGGGAAAGAAGGAGATTAGGGCAGAGGGAGGGAAGTATTGCCAAATCTTATTTAGATGTGCTGTCTTTCTTTATGGAAGTTAATAGATTATCTGAAATGATTTTAAGTATAGAAAAATAAAAATGAAGACTCAACTCCCATAGCTCAGTGATTAGGGCACCAGCTACATGCACCAAGGCTGGAAGGTTTGAACCTGGCCCAGGCATGCTAAAAAAGAAAAATAGCCAAGCGTTGTGGTGGGCGCCTGTAGTCCCAGCTACTCGGGAAACTGAGGCAAGAGAATCGCTTGAGTTTAAGGTTGCTATGATGCAACAGCACTCTACCAAGGGCAACATAGTAAAACTCTGCCTCAAAAAAAGAAAAATGAAAAAGGTGTGTGTGCAGTAATTGGAGCTGCTTTTCCCATGTGTGTATATGGCTATGACACCTGAGGTCTGTAGGACCTGTGCTGTCCAGCTGAGGGACCCGGAATGAGTACCTATTCTCTACAAAGTTGGCAGACACTCTGTGTGCTGGTTATGCTTTGTTTACCAATTTTTAAAGAAATTGCTATTATCCTGTGTACTCAGTCTTGTGCACCTGGCCAGAAGGTTTCAATATGTTCTGCTAGAGAAAGTTTAAAACGAGACATGCAAAGAAACTGTTGTGAAAGATAGAGTGAGGGTGATGTACATAAGAGATCATGCGGTTGAACAGAAGGAAGACTGAGTCTGCTCCAGTGGCAGGATCCTGCCTTGGGTCGGCCCAAGGGACCCTGGCCTGGTGACTGCCCTCCTGATACCTCTATGTAACAGCAACTGGACCTTCATGTTGGTGTTTGCTTAGCTTGCTAGAGTTAAAAGCACAAATATTTTCTCAAGGGATGTTAGGAAGATTCAAGAGATGATCTATGTGAACTGCTTTAAGGTCTTTTTTCTTTTTTTAACAAAAAAAAGAGAAAAATCAAGGTATTAATCATATTCATCCAACCCAAGATTCCTTTGAATTATTCTCCATGTAATCTGTATTTATGGATAGAAGCAGCCATGCCTTGGGAGCAAAGACCTCCAAATTCATAACTGTCAGAATCACAAACTATGGGCAAGGAATTAACAGCAGTAATTCTATTTTTTTTTTCCAAGCAGAGACCTAGATGAAATTCAATTACCAAGCATTTTTTTTTTTTAGCTCTCTTGCTGCCTTGGCAATGTTCACTCAGCAGGTTGGGGGCTGTTTTTGCAGGTTTTGCGTACCCTGGCAGGCAAATGTGGTGACTTTCTACGAAGGCGTTTCTGCAAAGATGTTCTACCAAAGCTGGCTGGCTCCTTAATCACCCAGGCTCCCATCAGCGCCAGGGCTGGACCAGTTTACTCACACACGCTGGCCTTCAAGTTGCAGTTGGCTGTCTTGCAGGGCCTGGGCCCCCTCTGTGAGAGACTGGACCTAGGTAGGTGGCAGCCAGATGCAGAGTACACGTGTCTAACCCCTGCTGTTGCATTCTCCGTTCAGTCAGGCCCCACCTCCTTCCTCCGTGGGCACCTCCTTTACTCAGTGGTCTCAGCTGTCCATTTGTCTTGATGTGTTCTTTGGTGGGATGGAGAGCCCAGGGCACCTTTCCTAGCTGTTCCAGTTTCCCCAGACAGCAGTTGGTCATTGCTTGTCCCAAATGAAGTCTGAGAGCTGATGCTTATTTTGTTTTTCCTCTCTGCAGGTGAGGGTGACCTGAATAAAGTGGCTGATGCCTGCTTGATTTACCTCAGCGCCAAACAGCCCGTGAAATTACAAGAGGCTGCCAGGAGGTACGTCTGCTTGATCACCCACATCTCTTTACGTTTGTTCTAAATTACAGATGATTTGCTAATGGCGAGCAGAGTTAAGGCATCTCTGCTCTCTTTTCTCTCTCTTCTTGCCAGGTTAAGACGATTTCTTTAACTGTGCCAACTGTAGAGATGATATTTTTACTAGACAAATTTCTCTTCGCCAGTAACCTTTTCCTCTGCTGCAATGTCAGCAACAATTCCAGAGGGTCAAAAAGCAGAAAGACAGTGTGCTTGAGGGAACCCAGCATCCTCCTGGTCAGGGAAAGATCTGGTTCGGGGCCTAGCAATGCGGTGGCGGCACCTTTCCATGCCTTAGCTTCTTCAGCAGCAGAGCTAAGCACCGGGCTCCTGGTCTGGCATACCTAGCCTCCATGAAGGGTCTTAGATGAGGTCAGTACTACAAACCCTTGCAATTGTATGTGTGTGCAAACAGGTGCATGCATACCATTTTCTAGGCAGAGTCCACACCATTCATCCAGTTCCGATAGGAGTCTGTGACCCAGGCAACATTAAGAATTGCTGAACTTGGGCAGCGCCTGTAGCTCAAAGGAGTAGGGCACCGGTCCCTTATACCAGAGGTGGCAGGTTCAAACCTGGCCCTGGCCAAAAAAAAACGCAAAAAAACCCCACAAAGAATTGCTGAACTTATGGCTTTAAGTGCCTTTTTTGATTCTGAAATTATGTGATTATAATTTCCAAGAGTTGTTTTTTGTGTGTGTGTGGAGACAGAGTCTCACTTTATCGTCCCTGGTAGAGCGCCACAGCTCACAGCAACCTCCAACTCCTGGGCTTAGGCAATTCTCTTGCCTCAGCCTCCCAAGTAGCTGGGACTATAGGCGCCCACCACAATGCCCAGCTATTTTTGTTTTGCAGTTCTGCTGAGGCCGAGTTTGAACCCGCCACCTTCGGTATATGGGGCCGGAGCCCTACTCGATGAGCCACAGGCGCCGCCCTATTTCCAAGAGTTTTGACTGTGCTTATTATAGACTAGATGTACCACCTCTGGCAGAAGGAGCTACTTCTGGTTCCTTATATACTAAGCAATTTTTCTTGTGAACTGATACTCTTGAGCACAGCAGCGTTCCCCAGACTTGAGGCCCAAAAATCTACTTTGGTCCTCTTTTCCCAGTTTTCCTTTCAACAGGGAACAACCTGCATCCTGAAACTGCCATCCTGGAAGGCCTGCTGCTGGGGTGAAAGCTGGGCTGTGTGGCCTGGTCCGTGTGCTGCCCTCGGCCCTGGACCTCCTCCAACCTGACCAGTCCTGTGTGCCAGAGCAGAGTCCCTCCTTCTCCACTTCCGGAGACACATTCCTGATCATCCTTAGTGGGTGAGAGGCAGGAGTCAGCTCATTCCCCAGGGGGCTAAAAGGCTGCTCTGACTGTGGAATAAGCAGAGCCAACTTGCTTATAAACCTTGTACTCCCTGGAAGTGATAGGAATATCTTTTTGAATTGATTTACTGTCCTTTGACATTTTTTGCTCTTGATTTTGCCAGTTCCCTTTTAATTCATCTCCTTTTCCCATCACATCTCTTAGTCCCAGAATCATTCATGGTTTCTTGAACACAGGGGTGCATCCCATCAATCTTCTTGCCTCCATTCATTACTATTCCTTACAGAACCAACTTAGGGTGAAAACAGTCTTTCCTGGGCCATACCCTAAAGCTGATTATGCTGTGATTTAAAGTACAACTCAAGAACATAATGAATTTATCTTGAAGTAATTATTTTAGATGCCTTTTAAGAGCAGGAGTTACAGACAGCTGATTTTCACATTCTCTGTTCTAGTCCACTTTTCCTATCCCTTCCCCATCCCATCCTCTTCAAGTTTAGAACCATCAAACAAGCTAATATTCTCAATTTATCATCTTTTCATTTTTTAATTCTTTCTTACTTCTGAAAGCAATTAAACCCAGAATTAGACCTTGCTGAATCTTGAGTTGGTATTCAAGGTGCCTCAGAAGGAGAAAAATGCAGCCAGACCACTTGACCACAGCTCCCTTTGTTTGCTGCAGCACATTCCAGCACATTCCCTTCAAGTCTGAGTCAGATGACCTCCTAACAGGTGGGGAGGGGAAGGAAGTACAATACAAGGTTGATTGCCTCATACACACATCACCTGCAAACTTATTTTGAAGTCAGGGGAAAAAAATCAGTGTTGTCCTTGATCTGGAGATGATTTGGCAACTTAATTCAGAAATTAATAAGCTGTCTAAATGGAGAAGAAGCCTAAGACAATAGGAACCCTGGTCTCTGTGAGCTTCATTATTATGTGAAGAGGGGGCAGTTGATGAGCTGATTAATATCAAAGCCATACCTTCTAGTACTGAGGAATGAGGTCCCCTGAATGAGATCAAGTCCCCATCTCAGCAAACAGCCCCCCTGTCCATCCAGTTATTTGTCCTTAATTCTTCCCCCTTTTTTTTTTTTGAGACACAGTCTCACTATGTCACCCTTTGTAGAGTGCTGTATCATCACAGCTCACAGCAACCTCAAACTCTTGGGCTTACGTGATTCTCTTGCCTCAACTTCCCAAGTAGCTGGGACTACAGGTGCCCACCACAGTGCCCGGCTATTTTTTGGTATAGTTGTCGTTGTTTGGCTGGCCAGGCTGGGTTCGAACCCACCAGCTCTGGTATATATGGAGTTGAGCTGCAGGCACTGAGCCAATTCTTCCATTTCTGTTACATCCCACATCCATTACCAAAACAAAAGCCTGCCAGCCTCCCTTGGAAAATCACTCTCAAAACTGTCTGCCTCTCTTCACCGGCCTAGGCCAGGCCCTATCACCTCTTGACCAGTCCTCTTCTTCTACTCCTGCCCATCTAGGTATCCTCCACACAGCAGTCAAAGCGACACACTCTCATGGGAGAAGAGAGAAAGCTGTGTGTTCTTTGTAAAGGCCCAAGGGGGAGTCCTGTAACCAGGGGCTTATAAAAGATCAGGCTTCAGCTTAGGATTCAGAAGAACCGGTAAAAAGAGCTATCCGGAGATGACCAGCAGTAGTGAGTTTCCTACCCTGAGCAGATGACCAGCTTGCTTTGGAACTGGCTCCTCTTTCTGCCAGAGGGCCAGTGAGGGAGCTGCTGGAAGGAAGTGGATGTTCACTGGCCAATGGAGCATCTGTGTCTGTGGGCTCCTCTGGTAGGTGGTAGGACTTGGGGCAGCCGTCACCATGTTGGGAAGGAGGCAAACTTGTCTGCTCCATGAACGTCCCTCTTTTTGTGCATTATGGTTGAATTTCTCCTTCCTCCTGTTTGCTTTTCCTGGCTCCAAAGAATGACCAAGCCTGTGTTTGCTTTTTTAATTTGTCATATTAAATATAGCCTTTGTGGCAGGCTTTTACATCTAGGCTGTAAACTCCAGAAATGGAAATTGATCAGAGGGTGGTTGATATAACCAAGGCTGTAAATGCTAAGAACGGAGATGCCATTCCAGTTTAATGCTTTTATCTAGCGAATGTGCCTTGTATGGAGGGGGCATAAATCTTGCAACTTGCTTGGGCGGGTGTAGAGGGAGGTGGGGGGAGGGTCCTACTTTGCTGTAAGTAACCACCAGGTGTCACTGTTAACTGGCAATGCAAAAAAAAAAAAAAAAAAACCAAACCAGCTCCCCCAAAGTCCATCTAGTTAAATAACTTCATTGGACAACAAATGAATAAATCACATTTGGGGTGTGGGAGGAGGGGTCAGCATACTAGGAACTAAAATAAGGCAGCATCGCTGGGGGTAAGATTACATTACAAATAGCAGGATCAAATCCGCTTTGCCTCTGTCTCTGCAGAAGCAAACTTAACTGACTGTATTTCTTAGCCTCCAAGATGTCTCTGGCATGCAGTGGGCTTCCACAGTTCTGTGCCTTTCTGGTCATGGAGCTTTTCCTTCCCATATGTGAAAGAAATATGAGATGACAGCATCCCAAACTTTTGCCTTCCCTTCAAGTCAGTACACGCACTCAACCTGGTTTAACGCCATTAAAACCGTGCTCCTTGGGCCAGCCTTTGAGACTCCTTGTCTTTTGCAGCAAAGTCTTACTATATCTATAAGCCTTCTGCCCTGGACTAAAAAGAAACAAAACTAGGTAATACGTGTTTTTAAGAAGATGAAGTCCATGCCTGACAAGTCTCATGATAAAGGAACAAAGCTTTTAGGCTGCTTGGTCTCCACCCTTGTCCTTCCCCCGCACCCCACAGAGCCCAGACAAGATGCAGGGTGCCCGTAGATAGTGACCAGCTGGTGGGCCTTCTGGCCATGTAAGTACTGGCTGCTATTACTGCTGTAGTCCTTGACTGAGGCTTGGGGATCGGGGCCTGCCCTTTCATCTCTCTGCCTAGCCATGGTGTATAAGGGCAAAAGGCAATGATCTTGGGTTAGACTAAATTAGGTTCAGATCTTATTGTCTGTGTGATCTTGAGCAAATGACTTAGTTTCCTTTCATTTCATTTCATTCTTCTATAAACTGGGGTGATAGTAATCCCATTCTCATAGGATCGTTGTGTGGATAAAGTACATTAATGTGTTCAGAAGGTTCAGTCAATGCTCATTCCATCTGCACATGGGTGGAGAAGCTGCTTTGTGCCAGGCATTGTTCTAGACACTGAAATTAGAATAAGACAGGAAATCTCTCCCTCTGCACATCTATATATATATGTGTATCTATGTGCATATAAATTTACCAAGGCTATGATGTATTATGTGTATGTAATGTATATAGACTTGAGCACAGTACTTCTTTTGTAATCCTGCTTCAGCTTTACTGATACCTGAACAGGGGTTTTTACTTCACAATCTTTTTCATTTTAATTGTGCAACCTCCTCCTACCTTCATTTGCCAGAGAAGTCAGGCCCAGGTTTGAAGGTTCATTTATGACTGACTTCCCTGTTCTCTTTCTAACAGTAGGATCCCAGCCCATCAAAGAACCAGCCGGTACCTTCAAACCCTGCACGAGTGCAGACTGGCACAGGCTCATTCATTTCATCCCTGTCAGAGTCCCAACTCCTCTTTTTACCCACACATGGGCCCATTGTATTTGAATGGATCAGGAACCGCAGAAGTGTGGTCTGTTAGTTCAGCTGAGTTGAAATTAGTAGCTCATCCCCTTAAATAGTATGGGCAGTTTGTTTGAACTTGGACTGTAAAGCCGTTTCCCCGCTTGGATTGCACCCAGCATGGAAATGAGGGCACTCCTAATATTTTTCCTTTTGACACTTGATTAATAGTTGACAAATCCAGGCCTGAGTAGTTAGCTTTCCTATTATCCATCTTTCCACAGGCATTGCTGCCTTTCTTTTCAAGGCCCATTGTTCTAAAAATACTCTCAGATCTGAAGCTGTTCACTGTGTGTATATAGGCCTGATTTCATGGTATCAAAGATAAGAGACATCTGCCATGCAGATTACAGAGTGGGCTGCTGTGTTTCAGATCTGAAGGCAGAGACCTCTGTGCTGCTTAAATCCAGCACTGCCAGTTCTCTCCCTACTTCTTGGCATTGTCATGTCACAGATAACCTGCCAGCATCAACCATTTTACCACCCTGAGGGGAAGCAGCATGGGGTGTGTACAAACGGGCGCATGCAGTGCAGGACCAGGAACTGGACACAGCTGCTGGCAGGTCTGGCATGGCAGCTGCACTGCCCACTCAGAGTGAGTTCCAGGGGCTGTCGGCGGGCCACAGGGGAGCCATTTCATCACTTTGCAGTCATCCCCCATCTGACTTGAACACCTTGGAGGCTGGAGTAAATGTATCAGTAAAGTAGCTAGGGAAATGTTTCAATTGTCTTATTATATGTGTTTATTTATTTAAGAGATCTTTTTTGGGGGGGTTCTCTTTTTAAAAGCCAACTACAGTGGTTGCATTTGGAGAGTTCAGAGGTGAACGCTAACTTAGAATTGGCCTTGGGCAGATTGATTTACATCTCAAAGTCTCTGTTTCCTCATCTTCAAGACTGAAATAAACATAACTATTATTTTTCACCTACTACAATTATTATAAGGATTCAGTAAAGTCACATGTATTAAATTTTGAGCACAAAATGCCACCAGAGAGTAAAAAAAGTCAACAAATAGAACCAATAGTGGTTGTTAATCATTATTTTAACTTTCTCGTATTCCAAAAATGACTTGATGCATCTTATATATTAAGTTTATGCAACAAGGAAAAAAGGAAGTAAATGAAGACAAATTTTAAAGGGGAAAATAATAAAAACAAGAGGAAACTAGAGTTGAGGTTTACATATAAAATGCAGTTAGACTCTGTGCTGTTGCTAGAGATGAGCCTTCAAAGTGGCTCTTCGCTTCCTAGCAGACAGAGCAAAGAGGGAAATGCAATCTGTTGTGCAACTTACAGAGAATACTGGAATAAGAGTTTAAAAAAAGAAGAGGAAAGAAAGCTTTTCAGAAAAAAACACAGCTTTCCTTGTTCCTGAACCTTAAGAAAAATTTTCCATGGGTCATCTTAGAACACTGGGTACTGTTGTGACTAATATCCTCAATGTCCTTGCAATAAATACAGAAGGACGTTTCCCAGAGCTGTTTCTTAGGGCATCCATGAGTGGAAGCTGCTGGCTTAGTGCCAGAGCATAGGTCACAGGAAAATAGTTCAGGGAGGAAGGGGAGCAAAATAGGTAGGCTACTATGAAGACGTCTTTATCTCTGAGGATACATACCTTCCAGGAAGGGGTGGGAAACACTGAATGTGGCCTGAGAGTGCAGCCTGCCAGAGCCAAAGCCTGAGTCAGCTGCCTCAGTGCTTGGCACAGAATGCTGCTTTGACGTCTGTGCCCAGCACCACTGTCATGGGATCTAGGCTTGCAGGGGGTCTGGAGACAAGAGTGGCCAGATGGAAGGGGCCACTTTTAAACCCCACCCAGTGGGATTTAAGCCCTTGTAGGTTCTGGCTTATTTTTGAATTGTCTATAACAGATTGGGCCTCCCCCTGCCATATCCTTTTTGTTTATTTTTTATTATTATTATTATTTTTGAGTCTCACTTTATCACCCTCAGTAGATTGCCGTGGCATCACACAGCTCACAGCAACCTCCAATTCCTGGGCTTAGGTGATTCTCTTGCCCCAGCCTCCCAATTAGCTGGGACTACAGGTGCCCACGACAATGCCCGGCTATTTTTTTGTTTTGCAGTTCGGCCGGGACCAGGTTTGAACCCACCACCTTCAGTGTATGGGGCTGGCGCCCTACTCACTGAGCTACAGGCGCCGCCGTCCCTGCCATATCCTCTTAAATATGCACAAAGCAATGGAGTCATTCCACTGCATTTTTGATACTTTGTCTTATGGTGCTTTAAGGGCACAATTAGCATTGTACGCTTCTTACTGGTGTTTATGGTTTAAATCCTGTCCTTGTTGCATTTAAATATTTTTCATATGGATCCCTGTGTGAGTATGCATGTCAGAGTTAGATCAATAGATGAATGGTTTTGAACAGGTAAATATAGTTAAGTCTAACGGGTATGTATAGCTGCTAAGGTAATTGGTAGTATTTATTCGGAGAGTAAATCGTTGCTTCAAGTCATAATCCTCCATTTTCAACATTTAGAAACAAAAAAATGACCTCCATGCAGGGGAAGATAGCTAAATTGAATAGCAAGAAAGGACAGCCTTGAAATACTGGTTAACCAATGAACCGAGACCCATTAGAGTAAATTACCGAGTATAGAAACAGAGCCCCACTGCTTGCCGGCTAGGGCACGTCGACACTCTGAGCATCCATTTGTTTAAAAGGAAACACACAGCCTCATTTACAGCATCGGCATGCAGAATGATGAGAGAAAAGATGGCCAAAGAGAAGAAATGTGTGGAGGCTGTTCTGCCAGCGAGGGAACAACAGAAAAGCTAAAATAACTTTGTGGATATGCCCGTTTCCAGCAAGTGAGTTTGTTTCCCGATTGCCCATGGAGAGATATCCCGTGTTGTGTTCCTAAAAAGACATCCCTAAATAACTTCTTTAGAAGCCCCAAATAAATAAACAATCATCACAAAGGCACAAATTCTTTACCACTGGCATTTACCCTGACAGCTCATGAGAACGTTTTAAAAATCCAGAAAGAGACAAGAACAGCAGATCCCTCAAGCAAGTAATTGATAGAGAAAAAATAGCCTGTCACCCAGGAGAGCTAGAAGCCTTGCGTTTCAGTTACAGTTTATTTAGCTTTTCTGGGCCTGGATTGGGTGGCGGTTTTCTAGAGCTCCCTTTGAGCAGATGTTGTCTAGACAGAGATATTGAGGGCGTACTCTGTAATGTTTGCTTCTGCAGCAAAGGGGTTTCTTTTTGGTGTTGCCATATTTGAGGGAGTGGCTATGACCCGGCACTTTTTTTTTTTTTTTTGAGACAGAGTCTCAAGCTTTCACCCTGGGTAGAGTGCTGTGGTGTCATAGCTCACAGCAACCTCCAACTCTTGGGCTCAAGTCATCCTCTTGCCTCAGTTTTTTCTATTTTTAGTAGAGATGGGGGTCTCGCTTTTGTTCAGGTTGATCTCAAACTCATGAGCTCAGTCATCCATTCTCTGTGGCCTCCCAGAGTGCTAGGATTACAAGCATGAGCCACCATGCCCTGCCTGATCCAGCACTCTTTTTTTTTTTTTTTTTTTTGAGACAGAACCTCAAGCTGTCACCCTGGATAGAGGGCTATGGCATCACAGCTCACAGTAACCTCCAATTCCTGGGCTAAAGTGAGTCTCCTGCCTCTGCCTCCCAAGTAGCTGGGACTACAGGCGCCCGCCACAATGCCCAGCCATTTTTTGGTTGCAGCCGTCATTGTTGCTTGGCGGGCCCAGGCTGGATTTGAACCCGCCAGCTCAGGTGTACGTGGCTGGCGCCTTAGCCTGTTGAGCCACAGGCACCGAGCCCTGATCCAGCACTCTTGATTGAAACCCACTCTAGACTGTGAGAGATAGAAGGGATTCTGGAACTAATCTGATCCACCTCACTCTTTACAGAGAAGCAGCTCGTCTGCCCTCCTCGGAATCCTTCCCCGTACCGCTCTGCACGTGACTTCTAGGATGGTCCTCGCCACCTTCCTCAGTAGGCAGGGACCCCTGAGGCCAGAGCCTTTGTCTGTCCATCTTGGTGTCCTGTGCAGCTCGCACAGTGCCTGGACCAGGTTCTGATAAATGTTTGATGAACCACAAACAGATAAGACCCAAACCTTCCTGACCAGGCTCCTCCTTCCCCGTTGCTGCTTCCTCACTGAGGAGAGCACCCTGGTATTGACCATAAAGGAATGAGCTGCTTCTGATGGTTTGGCATCTGGAGTTTATTAGGTACTTACTGAGGCCCGTCAATTGGAGATAGGGCTGAAACGCAGAGAAATGGCTGCCTGCATGGAGTGAAATTCAATAAAACCGCATTTTAAGTGAAAAATCAGTATAAACACCAGGCTTCTTTACCATGGAAACAGAGGTTGCTTAGAAACTGCCTAACAGTGAGTTCTAAATTTTTTAAAGTCAAGTTATCATTTAAGCTACATGGCCCTACAGGTTATTGAGAGATAATCACTCGCCTCCGGACACTCGAGGCATGAGGCACAGCTGAGTGCCTCCCAATACTCTGGGGACCAGATAATCTCTTGATAACTGCTCCCTGGAGCCTCTGATTTGGGCCTGGGGGAAGGAGAAAGAAATTTTTGTTCAGGAGTTAAATGGTATACATATATTTTTTGAAAGTGTTTCTCTTTGGGCTTGAAAAAAGATGGAACTGGCCATTTGGCATGTTCAACAGCCATCTCTGCCATGTCTCAAGATGTATTGGGAACATTTTCCAGGCAGTTACCCCAGTCACTTCAAAGCAGAGGTCCTGTCTTTGTCTTCCGGCTTTGGATTATGCAAAGAAGGCTTTCAATAGAATCTAAGCTTCTAGCTCTTCACCCTCTGGTGGAGCCCAGGCCAGGCAGGAACTGGCCCCAGGATGAAGTAGTTGCAGAGTTTGGAACAAAGCCTGGCTGTTGAGCAGTCAGACCAGACCGCCTGGGCCTCAGCCTCTGCTGGGGCTTAAAGCCAACAAGGGTCCAGGTTCAGAGTATGTTGGTGTTTAGAGTTCAGTGAGTCTCATGCCTCTCACTGAGCGAGAACACAGCTCCGCCTGCCAGCCATCTGGTTGCATGGCACAGTATTTGGTCCCTACTTCAGGCATGTGGAGGGCAAAGTATATTGCATTTGTTTTCTCCTGAAAATAATGGGCAGAATTAGAACCCATTGGCTGAGGATTGGAACCCCTGCCAAGTCAGTGTGAAAGAGATTCTGAGTGAGACAAAAGACAAATGTTTTGCCCTTTTCAAAGTACCTGAGAATTATCCATGGCATGGTGGTGCTGCTAGGATTGGTAGTGATAATTATTCCTTAGATACACACACACTCACATTCTCTCTCTCTGAAAGGAACTGTGTTTTCATTATACACTTCAAAGTGTTTTCCTGCACCTCATCCTGGCAAAGCCTCAGAGCAAACCTGTGAGGATGTTGGCCCCGGGTGTGATCATCTTCCTTTGGAGAAAGCGGAAACAGGTTAAGGAGGCAAAATAATTTGCTCTAAGCTACAAAAGCCAGGGAAGGAGCTTGCATTTCTGCCTGCCATCCTGGTATGTCTATCCCTTTAAGAGCAAAGAAATGAAACCCAAAACAATCCTTCCAAGAGTTTGGCTCTTGCTTAATAAAACAAGGTGAACTTTGCACACATTTTTCCTTTGCTTTCCTGTTAGCATTTTATTTGGAGATCTCATAGGGCAAAGAGAGTGACTCCTTTTTCTTTTCCTGCCAATGAATATAACTTCTGCATTTAGCATGTTAAGAAGGTTTGGAAAATGAACGTTGCAGCGTGTTCTTGCTATGTAAGTCAGAGCACAGCTTTGACTGAACTGGGCACCACTTTGCTGGGTGTTGCCCAGATAAAAATATTTCTTGAAGCTGAGAGAGCACCATGCTGTAGCTCGAAATTGTTCCAGCTCTTGAAAGGGGAAAAAATAATCAAATGAAACCATTTGCATTCTAACAGTCTTTGGCACCAGGGAAAACTGTCAACTGTGTCACGTGTAAATAGAAATCTGCTTCCCATTTTTGCTGTGTTTTCTTATAATTTCCCTTGCCAGTCTAATTATCAAAGATATTTTTGTTTTTAAACAAAAATTGTCTCCCACACAGGCCCCATCTCCTTTCTGCGGTGAAGTGGAAAGGATGAATTAGAATATTCTAATCACTTCTCCAGCAACCACCATGGAGGTTATAAACACAAGATTATCCTAAGCAAAGAAACTTAAATTGTTTAGGCACAGAACAGGCAAGGGAAAGTTTCCAGGTGTCGCCTGTCTTCCTTCCCGCTGCCAACCTGCCTCCGTTGCCTTCTTAGCACGCGTCCATGAAACCTAAAGACGGTGGCAGAACTGGCTGCGTTGAGTTAGACCCAGACTCCCTGGGGGTGCAGATGTTTCAGATTAACGAAAATTAAAATTTAGTTCAATTTAGTGAGCATTTAAGTTCCTATTTAATGCACAACAGTAGAAGAAAGCCTCCTAAGAATAAAGACCAATAATAAAATATGATCTGTCAAATAGATAACTATTAATATATACTGTTAGTTGTTAAGCAGGGATCAGATATGAGCTAGACTCTGTGTAGGGCTTGTTTTGTGTTTTAACCCTCAGCAAGGGGCTCGTTTGAAACTTTAGTGAGCTACGGTTACACCATTCCACTCCACCTGGGGTGACAGAGCAAGACCTATTTTTTTTTTTTTTTTTTTTATACAGAGTCTCAAGCTTTCACCCTGACTAGAGTGTTGTGGCATCACAGCTCACAGCAACCTCCAACTCCTGGGCTCAAGCGATTCTCCTGCCTCCACCTCCCAAGTAGCTGGGACTACAGGCACCCGCCACAACGCCCGGCTATTTTTTGGTTGCAGCCGTCATTGTTGTTTGGTGGGCCCAGGCTGGATTTGAACCCACCAGCTCAGGAGTATGTGGCTGGCACCTTAGCCAAGACCTTACTCTCTTAAAAGGAAAAAAAAAAACCTCAATAAAATTTTGAGTGAAGTATCTCTCCCATTTTTAGAAATTGGGAAACTGAGAGACAAGTCGAATAATTTCTTAGAGCCATGTAACTAGTGATGGCTTTGGTAACCTGAATCCTGTAAAATTCTTTAATAGGAAAGATCTCTTCAAATTCTTTCATGGAACATAAATATTCCAAAAAGGGGTGTCATCTTAAATCACTAGTGTGTTAAAAAAAAAAAAATCATTAGTGTATAACGTAGTAAGTCACTCAGTCTCCATGAAAATGAGAACCTGTTCAATCAACTGGTATTTACTGGCTGCTTACCACATACTGGGCCAGGTGCTCTAGAGATGGCAGCAAGCAGAACAGATGCCATCCCCACCCCCAGGGACATTATATTGTAAAAAAAAAAAAAAAAAAGGGAGATGATCAATAGGTAGTCGATAAGTGCTGGAAAAGGTGTCCTAACCAAGAAAAATAAGGGCCAGCCCACTGGGGCACAGTGGCCTGGGGAGGCCAGCCCCTCAGAGTGGTGACTCACACACTCACAGACTGGGAGGACATGGCTTGCCCAGGTTAAAAAGCCAGACTCTGAATCACTACTTGGTGTGTGAAGTTTGCACAGACTGTCTGGTACAGTTGTCCTGGGCATGTAGTTGATCATTCAGAAACAGAACTTGAGCAGATAAGAAGCAAGGGTTGTGACCCCAAAGTTGAAGCCAAGATAAAAACGTCACACTTGAGCTTGACACCTGTAGCTCAGTGGCTAAGGCGCCAGCCACATACACCGGAGCAGGTGGGTTCAAATCCAGCCCAGGCCTGCCAAACAACAATGACAACTACACCCCAAAAGTAGCTGGGTGTTGTGGCGGGTGCCTGTAGTCCCAGTTACAGGAGAGGCTGAAGCAAGAGAATCGCTTAAGCCCAAGAGTTTGAGGAAGCTGTGAGCTGTGATAGCACCCAGGGCGACAGCTGTCTCCAAAAAAAAAGTCTGTCTCAAAAAAAAAAACAAAAAAAACCCACCTCATCCTTGATGTGAATGGTATGCAGTGGCCTGGGCCCCTGAGTCCTGTCATGTCGTGACATCAGTGCTGTATCTTTGCCAAAGATCACAGGGCTGGGCTCAGCTGGTCTTGCCCCAGGAGAGTAAAGAAGCCCTTTGCCAGCCTGCAGTCATATTGGTTGTGATCCCCGTGGGTAAGCAGAGTCCTCACAGGGAAGCCATGAGTGTGTGTTCAGACCACCCAGAGTCCATGGCTTTCAGTGGTCAGAAAGGGTCTAATTGCCAAGTTCAGCAGTGAACTAGAGGGCCCATGATGAGCACCTGGAGCATCGTGCCCAGGGTACCTGAGCAGAACAGGGAGCCCTGCATGGGCCTAGTCCAGTCCCACGTGCTTTCCTCTGCTCTCCCCACGCACACCCTGCGTTGAACCTAGGAGCCTATAAAGAAAGATGGGCCCTGTCATTCTTCTTTTTGAAAAGTCCTGCTTTACACCCGGAACTCAACCTGTTTATTTGCCAAGAGCTTGTTTGCTATCAAATCATACTGCTCAGACTGACTGCTGTTTTTCTCCATGTCTCTGTAGGGCTTTGGGACCATCCTAATGGTCCTGTCTTATGAACTAAAGTGGGTTTGTTCTGCTATTTGAAATGATTTCATATTTTTATCAATTTCTTCTCAAGCAGCCCAGTAAACAGCCTCCTGGGTGGAGCCGCAGCACTCCTCCCTTCTCTCCCCTCCGTGAACCCTCTCTCACGCCTTCATCTCTCCACAGCGTCTTCCTGCGCCTGATGAGGGTAGACCCGGACTCCACCTGGCTGCTCCTGAACGGGCTGTACTGCCCCGTGCAGCTCGCACCGCCCCACCCCAGCCTCCACCCCGTGCGGCTGCAGCTGTGTGGGGCCTGTGGGCAGCAAAACCCCTACTCAGCCAATGTGCTCCTGCTGCTCAGGGAGCTGCAGTGACCCTGCTCTCCCCCTTCACAGAGACTTCCCCACCCCTGCTGGCCAGAGTTGGGCTGACCCCCACCCCGGCCAAACTCGGTGGCAGCAGCAGAGAAGGTGGATTAGACAGCTGATCGATTTATAAATTGATCTATCACGCAACTGCTTAGAAATTGGATTGAGGGAAAGTGAAAGTAGCTGACTGTTATTTATATCTCATACCTTGTGTTTGCAATGACATTGTCTGCGACACTAAGGTTTTAACTCCTTAGCCTACCATCTCCACAGCCTTCACTGTCTTCAGGCCACACACACACAGAGCACACGCCCCCCCTGCCTCTAAGCCCTTCGGGACTCACAGGGCAGAGTTCTGAACTATAGATTGAATGTGTCCTCTGAGCCCTGAGGGTCACATTCAAGTATCAGCCACCCAAGAACCTTCAAGATACAGGCCCTGCCATCTCTCACATACACACACTCTCTCACACATCAGTTCCCCTCCATCCACATACACCTCCCTCTCCTCAAATAATGAGATGGAACTAATTTGTGGTACCTAACCTGTTCTTTGGGAGAAAATGAAATAAAGGCATTTCTTGGATAAAAAGTATGATCAAGAGCTCACTTTGAAGTTTGTTATTTAAATTGGGTGATTTTTTTTTAAATGAGTTTAAGTTGTTGGATGGGTAATATAAAACCATGGTATAAAATCCAAGTAATACAAAACAAAACAGTGAAAAGTGAATTTCCCCGTCCCCATTTCTCAGCCATCTGGTTTCCCTCCCCAAAGGCAAACCACTCAACAATTTTGTGGATACCTTTTAAGAAGGAGATTAATTTTTTTAACTTTTTATCATGAGTAATGGTGTAAGGATGCCCAGGAACCCGTAACCCAGCTCTCTGTTCCTTGAAGCCCCTGCTCGTCTATCTTCCCTCTGGATTATTTTGAAGCAAACCCCAGACGTATCTGTAATCCTAGCACGCTGGGAGTCCAAGGCAGATACATGACTTGAGCTTAGGAATTCAAGACAAGCCTGAGCAAGAGCGCGACCCTTCTAAAAGTAGCTGGGTGTTGAGGTGATCGCCTGTAGTCCCAGCTCCTCCAGAGGCTGAGGCAAGAGGCTGGCTTGAGTGCAAGAGTTTGAGGTTGCTGTGAGCTGTGATGCCACGACACTCGACCAAGTCCAAGAAAGTGAAACTCGGTCTCACACAAAAAAATCTTTTTTTAATGTACAAGCACAAAACCATTATCATGCCTAAAATATTTAACAGTAAGCCTTTAATTCCCCCAGTGTGTTTGAGTCAGGATCCAAGTGAGTTATGTACCTTGCTGGTATCCATGTACTCCTTAGTAAATCTCTCTCTTTTTTTTTTTTTTGTAGAGACAGAGTCTTACTTTATTGCCCTCGGTAGAGTGCCGTGGCGTCACACTGCTCACAACCACCTCCAACTCCTGAGCTTAGGTGATTCTCTTGCCTCAGCCTCCCGAGTAGCTGGGACTACAGGCGCCCGCCACAATGCCCAGCTATTATTTTGTTGCAGTTTGGTCAGGGCCGGGTTTGAACCTGCCACCCTCAGTATATGGGGCCGGTGCCCTACCCATTGAGCCACAGGCGCCACCCTAAATCTCTTAATTTACAGATTCCCCCCCAATTCTACCTTTCTTTGTTGTTCTTTGTAATTATTTTGCTGAGGAAATAGGTCACTTATCATTTATCCTGCAGCATTTCCCACAGTATGAATTTACTCACTCTGTCCCTCTGGGGGTCATATCACTGGCTTCCCCTGTCGCTCATACTTCCTATAAATTGGGAGGCAGAGTGAGTATTTTGGATTTTTTTGGTTTTGTTTTTTGGCAGCCCTCCTCCCACGGTGGTATTCTTTACTTCCCTCACGAGGCATCCCAGGTCTGGTCTCTTCCTGTGATAGCAGTGGGCACGGTGGGCCTGCCTAGATCCACTCACTCCTTAGGGGTTGCAAAGTCGTGCTGTTCTAATTCCGCCACACTTGACTAAGAGAATCTTCCCTTAATCAACCATTCAGTAACCTGGTGGTATACTTTATATAGACAAGGCTGGATAAATACTTGATTCTTTTTTTTTTTTTTTTTTAAGACAGAGCCTCAGGCTGTTGCCCTGGGTAAAGTGCCGTGGCATCACAGCTCACAGTGGCCTCCAACTCCTGGGCTCAAGATATTCTCCTGCCTCCACCTCCCAAGTAGCTGGGACTACAGGCGCCTGCTTCAATGCCTGGCTGTTTTTTGGTTGCAGCCATCGTTGTTTGGCGGGCCCGGGCTGGATTCGAACCCACCAGCTCAGGTGTATGTGGCTGGTGCCTTAGCTGCTTGAGCCACAGGCTCTGAGCCAATACTTAATTATTTTCTAGCTAAGAAATTTAAAACACAGATTATACAAATCTAGGAACGCAGTATGCACACACACACACAGATGCAGAAGGATCCCAGGAATGTGAATGCCTCCTTACCAGATGCATGGTGAGGCACCGGCTGGGTAACTCCTCCAGTGACATAAATAATCTCCAAACTCTGAAAGCCCAGAAGACCTTTGGCCAGGGGACATATTGCAGAAAGGGGCCCCAGCTGGCTCCAGAGAGGCCCCACTGGTTCCTTTCTGCTGTGCCCTGCCAGGGCAGTGGTGTGTCCAGCCCCGGTCTAGGTGGCAGCAGCCTGGCTCAGGTCTGGCTCTGCCAGTGAGTCCTTAGGAGGTTTCTCTTCTCTCTGGGTTTCAGTCCTCAACCCTGGAAGATGGAGGGATTGGGTCAGGGGAGAGCTGGGGCACCAGTGAACTCTGAGGACCCACTCCCCAAAACATGCTTCTACTCTTTCCCTGTCTCCTCAGACTGCAGTCAGCCACCATTGGAGTTTACCTGCTGGGTCTGCTTAGCTGACCTCACAAAATTCTGTGTACAATTCCAAAGACTTCACCTATGACCCTGAAGGAACCCAAGTTAAGAACCCCTGAAAGAACGATATAATCACTTAACTCTCTTCTGGCTTTAAAATTCTGGGATGATTTCCTTTGAGAAAAGAAGGGAAATGCCCTCTAATTGAGGAGATTGTAAAAGGATTCACAGCATTGTTCCTAATTCCACTGGGGACACAAAGTGATGGGCTAATTCTGGCTCTAGGTTCTGACAAACGAGAAAACAGGTCGGAGCGGTGGCGTGACTTGTGGAGCATCACTTAGCTGCTCCAGGGAGATTAAAGCAGCTGCCTTCCCACGGCGTCGGGTGTGGGAGGCCTTGGCGGTGGACTGAGAGGCCAGAGCAGAGGCACATGGGCATCCTGATAAAACTGGGAAAACTCTCCAGGAGATGTTCTGCATAGGATGATTGCCTGCTTTTGCAAAACCCACCTCTTCCTCAAAGAGTTAAGATATCCTGAGTTGCTTTTAGATTCCTGCAGGCAGATTGTTGCACTTGATTGAAAAAAAAAAAAAAACTAATTAGAGCGCCTCTCCAGTCATTATCATATTCAGGCAACTTTAATTGTGAACCTGTCCAGCTGACTCCAGCTAGTCCTGGTTAACATAGGCTTTGCAAAGTGATCTTCTCCCTCTTTTACAACTTGCTGTTGTGGCCAGCTGCGGAGGCTCATGCCTGTAATCCTAGCACTCTGGGAGGCTGAGGCAGGTGGATCGCTTGAGCTAAGTTCAAGACCAGCCTGAGCAAGACCAAGACCCCATCTCTACTAAAAAGAGAAAAAAAAAAAATGAACTGGGCGTTGTGGCGGGCATTTGTAGTCCCAGTTACTTGGGAAGCTGAGGCAGGAGGATTGCTCAAGCCCAGGAGTTTGAGGTTGCTATAAGCTATATGCCACAGTACTCTGGGCGACAGTGAAACTGTCTTAAAAAAAAAAAAAAAAAAAAAAAGAGGGTTTCACCTTTCGTTCAGGGGCACTGGCAATTCAGGTAAGTGTTGATTGGTCTAGTCTGGAGTTAGGGGTTGGGAAAGGATGAATAGGCAGATGCTGAAGGCCTAGCATTTAAGGTTGAGATGTTTCAGCTTTAGTCAAACAATAAAAGATTCCCGAAGGGTACAGGCAAGTGTAGACCTGGATCCAGGGAATCCTGAGCAGTCAGCTGGCGAAAGTGTGGGAAGGACAGGGATGATCAGGAGTTCATCAGACCCTGGGTGATGTCTGACTCCACCTCTTAGTAAACATCACGTTACTTCTCAGTCAAGTCTTGGACAAGCCACTTTACTTCTCAGCACCATTTTCCCGTCTCTAAAGTGGAGTTGCTGCCTCTGCCTGTGCAGACAGCTTCGTCAGGAGGAGTGACTGCTATAGAGTTCACTGGGCCTCTCCCTGGCACCTGGGGCTCCAGCAACACCTTGCCCTCCCACCTTTTGACCCATTCCCCATGGCTTTGTTAGGAAGTGCATACTGCCAGGCGGTACGCACTGTCGCTGAGGAAATTTATGGCGAAATCTCAGCATGAGCCACTCATAAACTAAAGGGGACCATAGTAGAGAGAGAATCTGAAGATGGCTCCTAGGAGGAGGTGAGGTCCTACTGTACAAGTAGACTTTTGGCAGGCAGAGAAAATAAAGGGCGTTCCACGCAGAGAAAATAATGTGCCTGAAGGCATCCAGGCACACCTGCCAATATTTGCACTTCTCATAACTCTTTAGGTTGGAAGTGACAGGAGACCCAACTCAGACTGGCTTTAACAAAAAGAGATGTCTTGGATTGAACTTGCCCAGGAAAGAGAGAGAGAAAGGAGGGAAGGAGGCAGGGAGGGAAATGTCTTGGAATACAGAACCAAAAGACTGCGCTGCCTCCACATCCCCCAGCCTCTCTGTCTTTTGTTTCTGCTCTCCTAGTGGTAGGGTCATCCTCCAGGAGCCTCTCACTATAAAGTAGCAAAGATAGCCAGTGCTAGTTCCAGGCTTCAAATCTTTCAGTTTAACACACGTAGGCACATGTGCACCTCCTTCCAAAAGCTCCAGCTAAAGTCCTAGGATCTTAGCCGGTCCTTCGCCCAGCCCCAAACCAATCATTGTCCATCTACAACAGGTGTTGATCGGGGCCATTTTTTGTGTGTGTGCACGTGTGTGTGACCTTGAACGTTTGTAAGCTAATCCTTGATTTACGACATTCTCATGGGCAGACCTAGAAATGGGGTCAGATCCGCTCCCCCAAGCCATCTGGAGAAAGAGTCGGGGTATAATGGTTCCCTCTAAAAGGAAGCTGTATTTGGTTACCAAAAAAAAGAGAGGCCACGTTGGGAAGGGGCGCAAGGGACAGGCATTCATCGCCCCATGTTTGTGACCTGTGACAGGTGTGGGCTGGCAGTCTGGGAGGGAGTGTGTTAGGAGGCTATGGGAGCTGAGGCCACACTAATGGAGGGTCTTAAATGCCAATCCGAGCATCCCAGCCTTAAGGGATCAAGAAGTGGCTAGGAGATTCTCGAACAGGTGAGTAATGTATTGAAAGCAGCATTTTAGGAATATTCATCTCATGGCGGCATACAGGAGAAATTGGAAGAGAGAGACTGGCAATGAAATTGTGTTTCTGAAAGTCCCAGGACGAGAAAATGTACCTCTTCCATCAACCCCAAACTGTTTGACATGCCGTGGTTCATGGGCACCTTGAGGCACATAAATATGTGCTTTAAAGTTTAAAAGTAAGAAGTGAGATGAATGGGACCTCTGATGAGGCTTTCTCCAGCTCATTCCAGAGAGTTGAGGAGCCCTGGAAATGATTTTCCGCAGCCCCAACCGTGATGAACCATGTAAGGTCTCTCTCTCTTTGTGCAGCTTACCCCAGTCCTCTGTGTCTGGCTTGATTGGAAGCCAAGTGCCCGTATTGCCTTTCCTCCAGAGTAAGGAATAGAGGCCAAATTTCGGAAAATAATTCTGAGTGATGGTGGACTCTGGAAGCTTGATTGCTTTATAAATGGCGTTCTTCTCTGCACCCCCTACCCCCACCCCTCCACTACTGAAGTTTGGAGGCAGCAGCTTTTCAAATTACGCTTGAAAAGCAGCCTGATTTCCCACAGGAATCATCTCCTAGATTAGGAGCCGGTCTACCTTTTCTGACAGTTTTACCCAGAGCACAAAGCCTGTCTGCAGAGGACGCGGAGGAAGCAGTGTCCTCCTCGCTTCAAAGCTTTCAGCACCAACCATTTATGAAAATGTCTCACTGCAGCCATAGCCCAGCTTTTGTAGCAGGAAAGGGTTAACAAGGACTGATGAATGGCTGTCTCCGCCACCCCCTTCCGCTTCCCTCCTTATGTAATTTGCCATTCTTTTTACACAACAGCTCCTGGGTCTCAACCTGCTCTCTCAGTCAGTACCCTCACGTCTGCGCTTCCTCCCACACAGGCGGGCTCAGAAGTAAGGAAAGCACCTTTCACAATCTCTGAGGCTGTTTCCAAGGGACAAGCTGGGCGGAGGGAGGCGGACAGAAGTAGTGCAGAAGAGTCAGAAGTTTCCTCGTGAAATACAGCCTGTGACATTCCCTGGGCATTGGTGTGGGACGAAGGAGACCGCGGGGCACCCCGTCTTCCCTGGGCTCATCTTCCCATCCTGTCTCACCTCGTGGCCCCCACCTGTGCCCTCAGACATTCCGCCCTGACCCACCGGCTCCAGTTTTCTGGAGCAGACCAGAGAGGCCAGAAATGGGAATGGAACTGTGCCCCAGCTCACCGATGACCGTGGGCACTGCCTTCTCCTCCCCGGGCCTCAGCTTCCCATCTGTTATGTGAAGAGTTTGAACCCATCAGTCCTGGAGCATAGTTCCACCTCCACAGACATCTGTCATTTGACAATACAGGGATGACAAGTATGGGGGAGACGGTGTGTACATTGGTACCAGGTCCATGGAGGTCAACTGGGCAGTAGCCACCAAATTTAAATCAACACAGCTTTTGACCAGCAATTCTGCCTCTTACGTATTTAATACTCACACATGTGCCCAACGATGAACATGCACAGGCAGTTCACGGCAATGTTGTCCCAGATTGACAAAAACACACAAATAGGGGCGGTGCCCGTAGCTCCATGGTCACATGCTCCAGGCCTGGTGGGTTCGAACCTGGCCCAGGCCTGCTAAACAAACAAACAAACCAAATAGCTGGGCATTGTGGCAGGCACCTGTAGTCCCAGCTACTTGAGAGGCTGAGGCAAGAGAATTGCTTTAGCCCAAGAGTTTGAGGTTGCTGTGAGCTGTGATGTCACAGCACTCTACTGAGGATGACAAGGTAAGACTCTGTCTCAAAAACAAAAAAAAATGCACAAATATTCAATGCCCAAGATACGCTAGGTATTATTCTTAATGCTTTATACTAACATCTCAAAGCCTGGAAGCCAAGGATAGGAAATAACCTAATCACAGCACTCAACCACTCACCCAGAAGAGACTGAACCATCCCTTAGTCCCCCCTCACAACAGAAACTCTCCTGACTGTACTGAAGAGAGACACATCCAAAGTCATGAAATGTTATTATTTCCTAAAAGTGAAAAAGGAAGCAACAGATGGGATCTGGGGAGGGAGAGAGGAATGGACTAGTTGAATGAACTGTCAAGTACATCCATGGAGCAAAAGGCCATGCAGCATTTTAAAAGAGTAAACAGGTGGCGCCTGTAGCTCAAGCAGCTGAGGCTCCAGACACATACACCAGAGCTGGCGGGTTCAAATCTGGCCCGGGTCTGCCAAACGATGACAACTACAACCAAAAAAATAGCCAGGCGTTGCGATGGGCGCCTGTAGTCCCAGCTCCTTGGGAGGCTGAAATAAGAGAATCACTTACACTCAGGAGTTGGAGGTTACTGTGAGCTGTGCTGCCAGAGCACTCTAACCAGGGCGATAACTTAAGGCTCTGTCTCAAAAAAAAAAAAAAAAAAGGGCACCTGTGGCTCAACAGAGTAGTGTGCCTGCCCCATATGCCAGAGGTGGCAGGTTCAAACCCAGCCCTGGCCAAAAAAAAAAAAAAAAAAAAGTAAAACAACAATAGGTATCAGAGTTTTAAATGCACATAGAATTTGACTCGGCAGTCCTGGTTTTTTCTTTTTTTTTTTTTTAAACTAGAGGCTCTGAGTCATCCTGCTTTTATTTTATTTATTTATTTTGCAGTTTTTGGCCAGGGCCAGGTTTGAACCCACCACCTCTGGTATATGGGCCCAGCGCCCTATACCTTGAGCCACAGGTACCACCTCTCAGCATTCCTGTTTTTAGTAATTCACTTGCCAGTGTGCAAAGATGAAGAGTGAAGTGTTCATTGACACATTGCTTGCATTAATACAAGATTGTAAACAGCCTCGAAGTCCATGGGAAAGACCCGGGTAAAAAAGTGCCCCGCCAAACATGTGGAGTGTACCGTGTAGCCTTTCAAAAAAAGGAGGTTGTTCCTTTTGTATAGCTCCAAGATATATTATTAAAGAAAAAGACAAGCAGAACAATGCCACTATTTATGGGGAATGGGGATACTTTGTGTGGAATCTCTCTTAAAGGCCACCCAGTGGCAGATTACAGGATCCATGATGAACAGTCCTTTTCACAAAGGACTCTTTACAATCTTGAGATTTTTTTTACCCAATTCACATGTAACTTACAAAAACTGTCTTAAAAGACACTTGTGAGTCTATAATTGTATGGTAAAGCACATCTGGTGTTAGGGGCCTAACAGAATCTGGGGCTCCTCACTTGTGCTTTGCGTTTCTCAAGGGGAAACAGAGCTGGGGGAAGAGGAGGCAATGTGTAACCAGATGAGTGAAGGGATTTAGGAGGGGATAGCTCCCAGGGGATGTAGGGTTGTCCCCACTCAAGTCGCCAGCACATGGCTCCTGTGGGCATGCAGGAAGATCATCTCTTGGTCATGTCCTAGTTCACCTGAGCCCCCTGGGCCCCGTAGAGGCAGGTTGAGCCTCGGAGGTTTTCCTGGCTGCCTGCTGAATTCAGGGCGCTCACTCAGTGCTGTCAGGGCACAGCAGTGCCACCCTCTGCTCTAGCCCGCACCACAGCTGTCCGGGGCTTGCAGCTTTTTTGCCAGGGAGAGAGCATATTCCTGTCTGTGTATTCAGCACCTTGGACAGCGCCCTGGCTGGGCTAACCAGGGACCAGCCCAAAGTCATTGAGAACAAAGACCTTCCCGCGGGCGAGGTGGCTCACTCCAGGAGGCGAAGGAGGGTAGACGGTGTGAGCTCAGAAATTCAAGACTAACAAAAGAAAAATAAATCAGACGTTCAAGACCAGCTCTGAGTAAGAGTGCAACCCCGTCTCTACTAAAAATAGAAAAATACCTAGCTGGGCATTGTGGCAGCTGTGGGAGTCTAGCTACTTGGGAGTCTAAGGCAAGAGGCTCGCTTGAGTCCAAGAGACTTCCTATGTGCCAGCCCCAGAAACAAAAAGGTTAAAGATTGTGTATATGTATGTATACAGCCTCCTACAAGCTAGGCTCAGAGAAGGGTTAACTAAGACAAGTTAGCAAGTGGAGACAGCAATACAAGTCTGCATTGGGAGGAGGTGGGAGCAGCAGTGAAGCTCATGCTGGGAGACAGACTGCCTGGGTTTGAATCCTAACTCTGTTGTGTGACCTTGGGCAAATCCCTTCACCACCTTGAGAGCATAGTGGGAACCAGACTGATAAAGTTCTCAACTCGGGGCTGGCTGGTCCCTGGGAAATACTCTGTGGGAGTGGGCCACCCCTATGAAGATGGTGATATTTATTTATTTATTTATTTATTTTTGAGACAGAGCCTCAAGCTGTCACCCTGGAGAGAGTGCCGTGGCATCACAGCTCACAGCAACCTCCAATTCCTGGGCTCAAGTGAGTCTCCTGCCTCCGCCTCCCAAGCAGCTGGGACTACAGGCTCCCACCACAACGCCCGGCCATTTTTTTGTTGCAGCCGTCATTGTTGTTTGGCTGGCCCGGGCTGGATTCGAACCTACCAGCTCAGGTGTATGTGGCTGGCGCCTTAGCCCGTTGAGCCACAGGTGCCGAGCCAAGATGGTGATATTTAGATGAGAGCACAGAGGTTGAACTGAAAGGAAACTGGGAGGCTTCATGGAGGAGAAGCCATCAAGTGGGTATTGCAACTTCTGCCCCTTTAGGAGGCAAGTGCCCTCTGGGCAG
>CAUYON010106970.1:0-15572 GCA_963573935.1 Arctocebus calabarensis
CCCTCAATGTCCACGGGATTTAACCAACCACAGATAAAAATATTCAGGGAAAGGGCAGCGCCTATGGCTCAATGGGTAGGGCGCCGGCCCCATATACCAAGGGTGGCAGGTTTGAACCCAGCCCTGGCCAAACTGCAACAACAACAAAAGAAATAGCTGGGTGTTGTGGTGGGTGCCTGTAGTCCTAGCTACTCAGGAGGCTGAGGCAAGACAATTGTCTAAGCCCAGGAGTTGGAGGTTGCTGTGAGCTATGATGCCACTGCACCCTACTGAGGGTGACAACATGAGACTCTGTCTCTAAAAAAAAAAAAAAAAAAAAATATATATAAATATATATATATTTATACACACACATATATATATTTTCAGGGAAAAACACGGATGGTTGCATCTATACTGAACAGATGTTTTTTCTTGTCATTATTCCCTGAATAATACCATATAACAACTGTTTGCATAGCATCTACATTGTATCAGGTATTGTAAGTCATCTAGAGATGATTTAAAGTATTCAAGAGGATGCGAATAGGTTATATGCAAATACTACTCTATATTATATAAGGGACTTGAGCATCTTCAGATTTTTGTATCTGTAGGTGCTCTGGAAAAAGTCCCCCCCATATACCAAGGGACAACTGCATGAATAAAACATGTTTGTATTTGCATAGACAATTTCTCAAAGAATGAGAAACTATTAACAAGTAGTTATTCCAGGGGAATAAAACTGGGGGTGATGGGAAAGGGAGGGAAAGACTTTAACTTTTCATGTTGGCCTTCTCCTAAACCTTTAAAAAAACAAATTTTGTATATGTTACTTTCATACTAATAAATATACACCAATAACTTTCAAAGTGGAACATGCATTACCCTGAGGTACAGAAGTTTCAAGGAAATCAATTTCTATATCCTTAAATATCATATGTAGTCTTTTAAAATTGATCTTCCAGAGAATACACTTGTGGTGGAGAAATCATGCTGGTTTTCCTTTCCCATCTCTCCTTTCATGATTTTTTTTTTTGGTACTTTTTTTTTTACAGTAATAAAAGCCTGACATTACCCATCCTGAATCTCACCTGTGTTCACTGCCCTGCAATGATGTACTACAAAATCCTCAGAGCATCAGAGAGACAATTTCAAACACTGCTAACAATGGTTAACTAACAAATGAGTGGTGATCTAATCCTTTTGCAACTCAGATTGTTTCCAATTCTTTGCTTCCAATTTAAATGAAGGAAATGCTAATGGAGGTGTCGGCTGACAAATCATGAGAAATAATTTTGAAGGTATATCTTTGTGTAATTTCCCCCATATGTCTCCAAAGGAATTAAAAGCTTAAGTGCTGTTGCTAAAACAAAATGTACATCCCATTTAATTTTTTATATAAAAGAGGCTTCTATGTTCTAACATTTAACCTAACAAAAAGTAGAAAGATAATTAATGTTGAATCCTGTCTCATTCTAGCGAAAGCAATATTTACCCATGGATATACTCATTATATATATATTTTAAAGCCCTCTCTCCAATAAACTTAGTCTTATGTTTAATAATTACCTGTCCAAAATTGTATCTATTTATGATATTTTGGTCCATTGTATTCCAATACTAATTGTCATATTTAAACAACACTTGGAGCCTATGATCATAGGAACATTTGGAGAGCATTTAAATAGAAAAATGCATACATGTATTTGCCACAGAGAAATATGATAGAATCAATAAAATCCTTTCAAGTACAAAAATACATAATTACTGAATTCCAAAAATTCTGTTGGAAGAATAGAATGGAATTAACTCAGGGGAAAACAGGGAAAATGAACAGTTTCTAACTATCAAAGGAGATAGGTTAATTTTTTTTTAAAAACAGTTGATGGTGGCTCTCAAATCACTGAGGTATTTAGGTTTCACCAGATTCATGTGAAATAGTGATACAACAGTTTTATTTTTGAATACTTGTCAGAAATCACATTGTTCACAGCCAATTGACATTTATGATACAAAATTTTAGATATGAACCTAAAAAAATGTGTGAAGGAGCACAAGGTTTCTCCAAATATTTTTAGAGAGCATTTTTATATAAACCTATAGTTTTATATAAACATACAAAAAAATATGAGGAATTGTAATTTACTCCTTTGCCACCTTGTGGTCAAACTTGTATTTACCAGGTAGGTGAATCAACTGCAGACAGGAGCTGTCTCTTGAGGTCAGCCCCTTTTGCCAACATTCTGTCAGGCCTTTGTGAAGCAGAGATGGTGACGTTTGCTCAAAATTGAACCCAGGCCCATAGAAGCACTAAAGCAACTAAAGATTATGGTGACACCCTCCACATGTGATTCAAAGCAAAATCAATAAGTAATTAGGACATAATGCAAGGAAGTACCACAAATTTCTGATCTCTCCCATGAGAACTCCTTTTTAAAAAATCAAATGTCAAACTGTTTCTGGTATTTATTTTTTGTTTGTTTTGGTGCCTCTTCTCCGCTAGTGACTTAGACACTTCCTTAGTGTGCCTTTAGAGGAAGTCAGTCCTGATTCTGGCCCTAGGGTAAGTTTAGTTGAGTGCTATGTTCACAGCTCCTAGTACAATACCTTGGTCTGAGTCAGTTCCAAACAAACGTTTGATGAGTGAATGGTGGCAGAGCCCTCCACTTCCAGAACACACCAGCCTGGGCAGAGTCCAGGTGGACCTGTGGGCTTCTGCAGGATGTTGATCAGTAAGATAACCAGGTTATCATGGCTATTGCTCAATGGTAGACAATTCCAGGTCTGCAGAGATCTTTAGGTCTCTTTGTTGGCTATTCTGGGGAGGTGAGAGGAGAGTACCCTTTACCACTTCTCCCCCAGGCTCCATGACTTCTATCTTTTTCAGTAGCAACAGCAGGCTTCCTTCAGTGGGTATGCTCTGGTTGCAGGTCACAAAGGGTAAGCATTTATTGAAAGGATGCTGGGGTGCTTCAAGGAACTAAAACAAGAGGTGACTCAGGAAAGGCAGGCACCAAGGCAACCCAGAGCTGTATAGAAAAGTAGGCTGCTTCCTTAAGGGCTCCTGATTCCTGATGGCCAGCTCCTGTTGCTAATCCTGGACGACCTGCCTCACCCCCTCCCTGAGGAAGGGCCAGGTGGAGGGGTGATGGCCAGTGCTGAGCTAGAAGAACTTTTCTAGGGTATAGTTAGACTACATTAGCATGGCCAGCTACCACCAGGATTCAGGGTCCAGGCTCCTGCTAGAAGACTCTCCCTTCCCGCCCATGTCCTGACACCTTCCCTTGGCTGAACTCCCTGGGACCAGCAGCTGCAGCCTGACACCCCAACTCATGCCCAAGACCTGAGCCACTTTCTCTGGACTCACTCTCAGTGCCATGGTGATGCTACTCAGCGCCAGCAGCCGCTTGGCACAGGGGTCCCAGAGGTTCCTCAGACCTGTGTCCCCTCTTACCCCTGGCAGCTCCACAGACTCCCCTTCTCCCACCTACTGCCTATCCAGGACTCTGCTAGGGCTTAAGGATCTCAGGAGTGTGTACTGTGGTTTCTGCCCCTCTCCCAGCTGTAGGGGGAGGTGCCAGCTGTAGTACGGCCTTGGAGAGAAGAGCTGGATTCTATCCCCAGGGCTTCTTGATGTCTGCTGGGCCAGAAGGCCAGCTGCCAAGGATTTCAACCCACTCGTGGCCTTGGGAGCCTGACAAGGAGGCCAGGAGCAGGCCAGACTCTGCAGAACAAGATAAGATGGGCAGGGGACGTGCCTATTCAGGCCGAGCAGTCTTGGGAGCCCCGCCCCTCTGGATCTGGGGTCCAGGCCTGCCCCAACATTAGAGCTGGAGCTTCATCCTTTTGGGGAAGAGCAGGACCTGGGTGGGAGGAGAGATTGGACAAGGTTAAGAGCAGGCTGGGCAGCCTAAAGGATGGTTTGTCAAGCTTCTGCCCGCACTCCTTGGGAACCCCCTCCTCCCGCTAAGGAGACATTTCACAGTCCCAGAAACATTCTTCGATTTGGCACCCGCTGGGCCCCCACCCCCGCAGTGCTGGGGGAAGCCTGAATTGACCAAGGGAAGGACGACGAGAAGGGAGGAGACCATGAAGGGGGTCAGAGCAGCGATTGGAGCTGAGAGCTGGAAGCGACTTAAAGAGACTGCGCGGTCCCCGCCCCCCTTCCCGCCAGGCTCAATGAATTAGAGCTGTGTTTCCCAAACTTGCCTGATCATAAGGAGCCTCTCCGGCCCTAGTTAGGGGTGCAGGTTCCAGAGTACCTCCCTGCGAGATTCTGATACAGTAGGCCTGCGGGTGGAGCCGAGGAATCTGTAATTTTAACGCGATTCCCACGTGATTCTCGAGAACAAGCAAGTTTGGGAAATATTGAATTAAAGGAAACGGGGCCTGGCTGCAGAAGCTGCCTCCACTAGGGGGCTTCGGCGGGAGGATTCCCGGGGGCGTCGCCTGTTTCCGCCGCCGCCTCCTTCAGTGAAAATCCCTTTTGGGTCCAGCTGCCACAGCCACCGCGCTCCCTTAGGCCGAGCGGGGGACACCCGAGGTCTGCGTGGCCCCCGTGCCGCCACGCCCAGTGGCCGCCCGAGCCCTGCGAGCAGGGGGTGGAGCCGTCGCCAGTGGAGGCGGAGGAGGTAAAGGAGGCGGAGACGGCAGAGACCGCAGAGAAGGTGGAGGCGGAGGCGAAGGTGGAGGGGAAAGAGGAGGCGTTGGGGAAGGTGGACGCCACCGAGAAGGTGGAGACGGCGGAGAAGGTGGACACAGCCGGGAAGGTGGAGACGGCGGAGGGTCCGGGCCGCCGGGCTGAGCTCAAGCTGGAGCCCGAACCCGAGCCGGTACGGGAGGCGGAGCAGGAGCCGAAGGGGGAGCCGAAGCCGGAGCTGGAGGATGAGAACCCAGCGCGGAGCGGCGGTGGCGGCAGCAGCGACGAGGTTCCTCCCCCTACCCTTCCCTCCGACCCCCCGGGGCCCCCTGACCCCGCTCAGCGTCGCAGTCGCGCTCCGCGGCGCCGGCCCCGGCCCCGGCCCCAGACCCGGCTCCGTACCCCGCCGCAGCCTAGGCCACGGCCCCCGCCCCGGCCCCGGCCCCGGCGCGGCCCTGGGGGTGGATGCCTGGATGTGGATTTTGCTGTGGGGCCACCAGGTTGCTGCCACGTGAACAGCTTTAAGGTGGGAGAGAACTGGAGGCAGGAACTGCGGGTCATTTACCAGTGCTTCGTGTGGTGTGGAACCCCAGAGACCAGGAAAAGCAAGGCAAAGTCGTGCATCTGCCATGTGTGTGGCACCCATTTGAACAGACTCCACTCTTGCCTTTCCTGTGTCTTCTTTGGCTGCTTCACAGAGAAACACATTCATGAGCACGCTGAGACAAAACAACACAACTTAGCCGTCGACCTTTATTATGGAGGTATATACTGCTTTATGTGTAAGGACTATGTTTATGACAAAGACATTGAGCAAATTGCCAAAGAAGAGCAAGGAGAGGCTTTGAAATTACAAGCCTCCACCTCAACAGAGCTATCTCATCAGCAGTGTTCAGTGCCGGGCATTGGTGAGAAATACCCAACCTGGGAAACAACCAAACCGGAATTGGAACTGCTGGGGCACAACCCAAGAAGAAGGAGAATCACCTCCAGCTTCACCATCGGCTTAAGAGGACTAATCAATCTTGGCAACACGTGCTTTATGAACTGCATTGTCCAGGCCCTTACCCACACACCGATACTGAGAGATTTCTTCCTCTCTGACAGGCACCGATGTGAAATGCCGAGTCCTGAGTTGTGCTTGGTCTGTGAGATGTCTTCACTCTTCAGAGAGTTGTATTCCGGAAACCCATCTCCTCATGTTCCTTATAAGTTACTGCACCTGGTGTGGATACATGCTCGCCATTTAGCAGGGTACAGGCAACAGGATGCCCATGAGTTCCTCATTGCAGCATTAGATGTCCTGCACAGGCACTGCAAAGGTGACGATGTCGGAAAGGTGGCCAACAATCCCAACCACTGTAACTGCATCATAGACCAAATCTTTACAGGTGGCCTGCAGTCTGATGTCACCTGTCAAGCCTGCCATGGTGTTTCCACTACCATAGACCCATGCTGGGACATTAGTTTGGACTTGCCTGGCTCTTGCACCTCCTTCTGGCCGATGAGCCCAGGGAGGGAGAGCAGCGTGAATGGAGAAAGCCACATACCAGGAATCACCACCCTCACGGACTGCTTGCGAAGGTTTACGAGGCCAGAACACTTAGGAAGCAGTGCCAAAATCAAATGTGGTAGTTGCCAAAGCTACCAGGAATCTACCAAACAGCTCACAATGAATAAATTACCTGTTGTTGCCTGTTTTCATTTCAAACGGTTTGAACACTCAGCCAAACAGAGGCGCAAGATCACTACATACATTTCCTTTCCTCTGGAGCTGGATATGACACCATTTATGGCCTCAAGTAAAGAGAGCAGAATGAATGGACAGTTGCAGCTGCCAACCAATAGTGGAAACAACGAGAATAAGTATTCCTTGTTTGCAGTGGTTAATCACCAAGGAACTTTGGAGAGTGGCCACTATACCAGCTTCATCCGGCACCACAAGGACCAGTGGTTCAAGTGTGATGATGCCGTCATCACCAAGGCCAGTATTAAGGATGTACTGGACAGTGAAGGGTATTTACTGTTCTATCACAAACAGGTCCTGGAACATGAGTCAGAAAAAGTGAAAGAAATGAATACGCAAGCCTACTGAAGTGACACACTGACCTACCTGTAATGGAAGATGACAACATCCCTACTACAACTGGCATCAAGATTTAAAGGACCTACTTGACCATGGCCTATGGGCCTGACAGAGTAAGAATTGAACAGTACCTAGTGTCCAAAAGGTCCTGATTGGAAGAGAAATAGAAGGGGAGGGTGAAGAGGCTCTAGTCTAAGCAGTCAAAGGAAAATTAAATGGCAGGAATACTCGGAGTGAGGAAGGCAGAAACAGGGAAACCCTGACACTGGTACATATCCTATATTCCTCCAAAAGGTTATATGGGAAGGTGTGGGGGGAGGGGGGTGGTGTGTGGGGGGTTGTGCCCTTGTAACTGTAAAACATCTTTCTCCATGGGTGTTTCAGCTTCAATTGACCAATCACATAACAATTCTATGTTTGGGGGGGGAAGAAAAGTTTATAAAAATGTAGCCCATTACATGTATGGGTATGAAAACAGAAAAGCGGAAGAGGCAGGGATATCTCATTGACAAACACCTTTGCCAGTTTCTTTGTATTCGTGATTTTTTGTGCTATTAAATGCAGTATTAAAAAAAGGAAAAGCCTACATGGGCTAGTGAAAGAAGAAATAAGGGGGCTTGTATAAGGGAGCAATTGCTCCAAAAGTAGAGAAGACAAGGAATGCTGTAAGTAACCAATACAGACAGGCCTCAGAGTATAGTGTGTGTTAAAAAAAAAAAAAAAAACTGTATGATATACTTGAGCAAATCAATGAACCTCTTTGTGATTGTTTTATCATCTGTAAAATGCAGATAATTCTTAAAGGGTTTATTGTTAAAGATTAAATGATATAAAATGTATCAAAGTATAAAGTAAAAGGCTTGGAACTTTGTAGGGACTCAGTAAACATTTATTGGATCCAAATCTGAAACTTCCTTGGACCAGTCCCAGAATGGCATCAGAATGAGGGACAGTCTCACCTGAGACCCCTGGACAGAGGGACACACATCATGTCATGCAGTTACACGCACACACACATACTTTTCACAGCTCCTTCCCCACTGCTGTCTACTTGGAGCCCTGAGTGGACTCCACTATTCTCCCCTGTGTATAGGGCATCACAGTTGGTGTCACACTTGGGACGGGGCGGTGGGGGGAACCACAACTGTTGCCATAAGGTCATTATTCTGTCCCTTTAGAAGACAGTCATGTTTTCTTGGAACTCCCATGGCTAGTAGGCTGCCAGGCTTGCATATGAGGGTATTTGGTACTCTTTGTCTTCTAAAAGCATTATGTGTTATCTGCTACATTTACCCACAGGCATAGATCAGTAGAAAGACTTTTCTGAAGCTCACTAGTCTGTCAGCCCAGGGATATTGATAGAGTGGCTTGTTGGCCCCTTCCCTGATCCTGACAGAGGGCAGAGCAGCTTGTAGAGAGCTAAGCCGAAACAGATGCGATGAGCCCTGGATGGGGTAAGCACTATGAGTCGGCTCCTCAGCATCAGGTACAAAAGAAATTATTACCTAGAAAAGCCTAGAGGGGAAATTGACTACATAACAGATCCAGGGCTTGGATCCACTGGCTGGTAAAAGGCCAGGCTCCCTGTGGCTTTTCAAGTTTACTTTGTGATCAACTGACTTGGGAATATTTATGTGGCTGTGTGTGTGAATCTCCAACTAGCTCAAAGTCTTTTTTTGGGAAAGGGGTTGTGTCTCCTCTTGTACCCTGGGATGCCTTCTCAGTCCCTTAGCACAGTCTCTGTCACATGGTAAGTATTTAAAACATTTATTGAATTGATGAATTACGAACCAATACTTTCCTTTCATAACCAAGATTTCATTAACACCTAGGGCTCATAATCCAGAAGAAAATGTAAAAAGGGATTTGTAGGATAGGGAAGATTAAGAGATTGGTGGCCTTGGATGGCACCTTGGCAACTTCATGCAGGGTGTCTGATGACCTTTTGGGATGTGCCTAATTAGCCCTATGTGGAAAGACACAGCCATCCTCATTCCTCATCTCTGCTAAGAGAAGAGTTTGGGCATATCTGTGCCACCAGATTCTGACTGTTGCACAGATGCTGACCTTTAAAATATTCGCTTTTTTTTTTTTTTTTTTTTGAGACAGAGCCTCAAGCTATCACCCTGGGTAGAGTGCTGTGGCTTCACAGCTCACAGCAACCTCCAATTCCTGGGCTCAAGCGAGTCTCCTGCCTCTGCCTCCCAAGTAGCTGGGACTACAGGCGCCCGCCACAACGCCCGTCCATTTTTTGGTTGCAGCCATTATTGTTGTTTGGCGGACTTGGGCTGGATTCGAACCAGCCAGCTCAGGTGTCCGTGGCTGGCACCTTAGCCCGTTTAGCCACAGGCGCTGAGCCAAATATTCGCATTTTTATTTGGAAATAATTTCAAACAAACATACAGAAAAATTTTAAAACTAAAAATAGTATAAAGAATATCCATATACTCCAGATTTACCTATTGTTAGCATTTTCCATCATTTGTCATTTTCACACATGTATTGTTTCATAAATATGTGTATTTTTGAACCATATGAGGAAAAATTACATACATCAAGGCCCTTCATTCCTAAATACTTCGATGTGCATTCCCTAAGAATAGCCATATTCCCTACATTACTACAGTAGAGCTTCAGAAAATATAGCATGATGTAAACTTTAATTATCTATGCTCTAGTTTTATCTGTCAGCACAGTAATGTCCCTTTGTAGCATTTTTTCCCTCCATTACAGGATCTGGTCTAGTGTGAGGTATTGCATTTAGTTTACTCTCTTTAGTCTGCTTGAATCTGGAACATTACACAACCTTTCTTCATCTTGTATGGTATTCACAATTTTAATAGAATGTTCCTCATTTGGTGTTTGTCTGCTACAGAAATCTGTCTTTTAAATATCCTGCACTCAGAAATAGTTCTAAGAGGAACTCACTGAGAGCTATGAATGGTGCAAGAGTGCTGCAGCTGACCTCCCTGTCTCCACTGGTGGAAGCACAGACCACCAGAGGGAGCAGCTGTGTCTGGCCCTCCCTGATTGAACCTCTCATCTCTGGAAAACACCATTGTCCCTCAGCAGCAGGGGAGCTACTCAAGCCTAAACCCTGTACCCCTACCAGTTACCAATCCTCAAATTGAGCCAGGGAGTGTAAGAGCAGCCAGGTCTTGCTTTTAGGTGACACCGGCATGGGACCCACAGCATCATGTATTCAGCAGGTATGTGTTAACCTCTCACTCAAACTGAGATCCAGACATGTTTGAGTATGTCTGGAAAATGGTCAGGCATCTCTGTGGTTGGGGCACTAAGCGGGATCAGGAGCTAACACCTTTGGCATCTTTTTTTAAAAATCCAATTAGGCTTGTTGCCCGTGGCTCAACGGGCTAAGGTGCCAGCCATGTACACCTGAGCTGGAGAGTTTGAATCCAGCCCGGGCCCACCAAACAACAATGACGGCTGCAACCAAAAAACAGCAGGGCATTGTGGCGGGCGCCTGTAGTCCCAGCTACTTGGGAGGCAGAGGCAAGAGACTCGCTTGAGCCCAGGAATTGGCGGTTGCTGTGAGCTGTGATGCCACAGCACTCTATCCAGGGTTACAGCTTGAGGCTCTGTCTCAAAAAAAAAAAAAATCCAATTAATACAATTGTACATACAATTAGGCCACATTTCTTGAATTTTTAAAGCAGTCTAAGTTGCAGCTATGTCCCTCATGTAGGTAGCGTCCCATACACCTGTGAATTGTTTCTGCTGGGAAGGACCTCACTGACACCTCCCCCCCAAACTCCCCTTTCTCTTCTTGGATTCAGTTGGGTTCTTCTCTCATGTGAGCAAGGTGTTGTTAATCTACAAGTTTCAAATTAGTCATCTTTGGCACCTTTACCAACATTCCCACAGTGGACACAGCTATAGTGGTGGTCAGGTGGGGAAGAAAGGGGTTGCTACATTTTAAGCAGCTTCATAAACAAGGCAAATAAAGGTGGGGCCCAGAATATGTAAGGAAGAACATGGGAGATAGTGAAAACAGATTGGTTTATGACCTACTGGGGACTTTCAGACACAATTGTGTTATTTTACATGTAGGCGAGAGTCCCTGTGGGGGAATATAGAGGCAAGCATGGGTGAAATTTTAAGCTAATTCTTTGAGGCTCCATTTACATCCATATGTTGGTAAAGCAATGAAGACTTGGTTCATATATAAATTTATGATCTGGACCCAAAAGGGGCAGGTAAAAGATGAGTACTCAAAATTTGGGGCCCTTAACCACTGATAGAGCTCAGAATCATATACTAAACAATATGTACTTCCCTGTCACCCAGTGCACATGTTTCTTAGTTTCTTGGCATAACCTGATTAGAAATCTAGCATCCTGCCACTTACCATTTCTTAGAGTAGCCAGATGCTGAAACTGACTCTGCCCTACAGGTAACATAGGTAACTGCCTCACTTCTTCACCATTGCAGGGAATTCTGGTCAGGGATGCCATCAGCCAAAAGGCCTCTTCTGATGAAGAAACAGTGGACTGCATACAACTCATATCGTCATAATGTAGTGGACTTGGTGCTGGAAACCTGTCTTGGCTCTGTATGTATATTTCACACTCAGGTTACCCAAGAGTATGTAGTGCAGTACTCACAACAGCATGTCATTACACATTTACCTTCTCCTCCAGGTGACCAAGTGCTATGTTTAAACTTTTGTATTTAAGTATATCAAATATACAGAAAAAGTGCACATACATATAACTTGATGACTTTCTAAAAAATGAACACATTCCTATAAAAGCCTCCAGATCAAGAAGTAGAATATTCCCCATAGCTCAAAGGCACCTATCCTGACTTCTTTCACTTTAGATTAGTGTCACTTGTATTTATACCTTCTCTAGATGCATTTGTTTAGTATGTACTCTTTGGTCATCTGGCTTCTTTTGTTCAGTATCATTTTGCAAGTTTCAGACCTTAAGTCTTTTTTTCAAGAAAAATTAGGAGGAACTTCATTCTTTCCATCTAATAAACTAAGAGTAGGAATCCTTATTCTTCCCAGTTGATTTCTGCTATACTGAACCAATTTAAAGAAACTCAGGCCATTGCAAAGTTTGACCTTGGAAATGTCTGTAATCTCACTAAAGTACAAGACAATGATGGATGGAAAACAGCCTCTCAGAGAATCTTGGCTTAATTTAAGTTCCTAAGAAATATTAATCTTGGGTAACAGTTCAGCCAAGTTCCAATAGCTCCTGAGTGGGATACTCTATTTTAGCAAGTTCTCAAACTTGAACATGCCTCAGAGGCATCTGGATGGCATGTAAACACACAGATTTCAAGGTCTCACACCCAGAGTTTCTGATTCAATAGCTTTGGGATGAGGACTTGAGAATTTGCATTTCTAACACATTTCCAGGTGATGCCCATACTCCTGGTTTTGGGACTACATTCTGAGAACCACTGATGTATTTGTTTTCATATCTTGTCATCAAGAACCCATGGATTTATGAAGATGCCCCAGGGAGCACCTTGCAGAGCACTTTAGGGGGAAAGTAAATTGATGAATATCAGAACTCTTAACCTCACTTCAATCAGAGCAGCTCCCTTCTTATTTGTTTTATATCTGAGGCTTCCAGGTAATATTTGAAGACAGGGTTCTGCTACCAAAATGTTTAAAAGTTGAAAATCACTGTGCCAAGAAGTCTGAGACTCCAGGGGAGTGATATACTTGAACTATATGGATGGCATATCTGAGACAATAATCCATCATACTATAGAGGCTTGGCCTTATATGTGCCCATAGATGGTCCTGAGGGGGACTTAATTTCTTTGGAACTTAAAGAAATGGGTATTTATGAGGATGGAAGTGATAAGGAAAATGCTTGGTTATGAATAAGGTGCCAAATTATGTGTGCAAAATATGGTTTCTTCTGGAAACAAGCACACTAAGATGATATGACTAGTATCCCTCCTCTTTACACACACATTAACACTAGATAAACTATAACAAAAATTTAAATGTATAGATGAGCTTAAAAACATAAAGTAAAATCTGTATCAAAACAAGAAAGACAAAGGAAACCCAATGTAGTAATTGTAAACAGACACCACAATGACTGGTGTGGTATTGATTTCAGATACTAAGCCCTAGACCCTAGAGCAGTGCTTTTCAACCTTTTTTTTTTTTTGTCTCATGGCACACTGGAACCTATAGTTAAACTTCTGTGGTACACTTAAATTATGTTATAAAAAAAGAGTATAAAAAGAATATATATACTGTGCTGTGAACTTCTTTTGAAAATAATTAATGACATTTAAAATTTTTTCATGGCACACCAGTTGAAAATCACTGGCCTAGAAGCTTGGGGTTAGAAGTCTGATACTCATGTGAGTACTGACAATACAGCCTCATGTACACCAGAGGCAGAGCAGCTGTATCTGATATCTCTAGCTAAAACCTTTAGCTTTTCTTGTCCATTAAAACGAGTTTGGAGAGTAAGCAGTGAAAGGGTTTATGCTGTCTCTGGAGCCATGAGGAAAAATAAAAACCTCAGGCCTATGTCCTATGTGGACATTAGGTCAAAAATTACCCTACTGTGTGATGCAGGAACTATGAAATGAAAAATTAAAATAAAAAATGGGGGAAAAACCACTGCAACTTCAACAACCTCAGCAAAAGCAAATACATTTTTACAATCCAGGGCACGTGGAACCCCTCAGAAAAAGAAAAGATCTGCTGAAGATGTGCTCAGAAACAAACCACAATAATAATCCAGTTCTTACAAAAAAATGATCCATCATGAAGGAGAGTCACCGGTTGCCACAAAGAGAATTAGTGCCCCCAAGAAACAATGGTGAAATGAACTACTTACTACTCTGTTTTGACAGTGAAATAAAAACAGAACTAAAAAAGTTTAGCAATAAATGATAGCTTCTCGCTAAACTAACTACTGTAAGACACACTTTAGGAAGAAGGAAATTGGAAACAGAGAGAAGGGTGAATAGGAAGCAAGAAATAGTAAAGAAAAATTGTAAACATGGGGAAATCTAAGTAAGCATTAAATATATAAAACAATAGTAATGTCGAACAATATGGAGTATAAAAAATAAACTGGCATTAAAAACACTGGAGCACAAAAACATATAAGACATGCCCCCTAAATATGAACAACTTATGTATCCATAACATATGAAAAATCAAAACATGTAAGACAGCAGGGGGCCTTTACTATTTCAAGAATTCTAAGATTCTTGTATTGTTTGAAAAGAAAGTAGGGATATTGCCTGAATTTAGACCTTGTTAAGTCAAGTATGAATGTTTAAACATTTAAAAGATGGGTTTCTAGTTTTAGGCAATGGCATACTTTGTTATTTGATTTAACTTTCCTATTGAAATAATGAAAAATAGTCTGGATAAAATCTGAAAAACCCACTTAAAAATCACTAAAGAGCTCAGAGAACAGAGAGAAACTTCCAGGCCAATATTTTTGGATGAAAGCTTATAACCAGATAGGCAAGCAGAATATTGGAGCATCAAAGTCAATTTTCTCTGAGAACATTTGCCTACACTGCCCGCCTGAGCTTTGATTCAATGGCCACCCGGGGCTATAGGGAAAGAAAGCAGGCTCAGAATGAACCCAAGGTAGGAGTTTAATAGGAGAACCTCTCCACATTAAACTGAGACCCCAAGGGACTACACCTGCAGCTTAAGGGCCAACCAAAACTAAACCTGCCCCTGTTCCCAACATCCCATCCCCTTGGCACTAGGTAAAGTTCTCTTGCTTAAAAAACAAACAAACACACCCCCCCCCAAAAAAAAAGAAAAAAAAAACTAAGAAAAGAGAGAGAGAGAGAGAAATAATTCCTGAGAAGATGAGGGCACATTCCGGCCCTCAAACAGATTTGTTCCCTTTTTGCCATGGCCTGGGTCAGCTAGAGAAACTTGGTTATAGGTGGCTCCCAGACAAGTACTATGCCAAGGTGTTCAGTAGAAACAAATACAAATCCTCTGGAGGAGAATAAATTGATCCCAGGACTAGGGGAAACCCCATAAATGCTGCAATTTTCATGGGCAATAACCAGAAGGCAGACTAAAATAGATACACAAAGAAACAAAGTAACTTGAATTGGAATCAGCAGGGAAATGAAACAATATAAACAGGCCCACATATACTTCAGGTCATACTAGACCCATTTTGAAATAAATATGTGTATCTGTTTAAAGAAAAAATTGTTAATTTGAAAATATCTTCAGGGAAGAGTAACCTATAAAAAGTGACATAGTGTATTGGGCAAAAAAAGCTTCTGAAAGTGAAAAGCACCAACTCAATGGATGTATCTGATGAAAATGTGGACATAGGTGAAGAATTCGTGAGAAGAAGGTAAACCTGAAGAAATGATCAAGACAGCAATGTGAGAAGAAGAAAAGAAATAGAAAATACAGGCGAGGGCGGCACCTGTGGCTCAAAGAGGTAGGGCGCTGGCCCCATATGCCGGAGGTGGTGGGTTGAAATGCAGCCCTGGCCAAAACCTGCAAAAAACAAATGAACAAAAAAAAAAAAAAAGAAAGAAAATACAGGTGAGAGTAGAGATGTGGAGGATGCAATAAGAAAATCGAACACAGGCTCGGCGCCTGTGGCTCAACGGGCTAAGGCGCCAGCCACGTACACCTGAGCTGACGGGTTCGAATCCAGTCCGGGCCCGCCAAACAACAATGACGGCTGCAACCAAAAAATGGCCAGGTAATGTGGTGGGCGCCTGTAGTCCCAGCTACTTGGGAGGCGGAGGCAAGAGACTCGCTTGAGCCCAGGAACTGGAGGTTGCTGTGAGCTGTGATGCCACTGCACTCTACCCAGGGCGACAGCTTGAGGCTCTGTCTCAAAAAAAAAAAAA
>CAUYON010106972.1:0-52097 GCA_963573935.1 Arctocebus calabarensis
TTATTCAGGAACACACAAAAAGGTATCTAGCTCTAACAGAACTAAATTTGTTTTTCTTTTGAGACAGAGCCTCAAGCTGTCACCCTGGGTAGAGTGCCGTGGCATCACAGCTCATAGCAACCTCCAAGTCCTGGGCTCAAGTGATTCTCCTGCCTCTTCCTCCCAAGTAGCTAGCACTACAGGCGCCTGCCACAACGCCTGACTATTTTTTAAGTTGCAGCTGTCATTGTTGTTTGTCGGGCCAGGCTGGATTCGAACCCACTAGCTCAGGTGTACGTGGCTGACGCCTTAGCCGCCTGAGCCACAGGCACCAAGCCCAGTGGCTTTTTTTAAACTTCTAAAAAGTTCATTTGTTCTGAGAGTCAAATTTCTTCTTTACATGAGTAAACCTGTCATAGCAGGGAATCCTGACACCACATAGGTAATAGACAACTGCCGTGGAGGCCAAGGTAAACCATCAAGGGCAGCATGGTCCTGTTGTCTAATATGCAAAAAATACTGGCCACCCTCACCTCCTCATCCTGAAGCGGAACATTGTGCTAGGAACCCCAGCTGGTCAGGAAATAGCAAAGATGTTTTAAAAACAATAAACCACGCCAATCTTAAAACATTTTATTTGATGCAGAAATTCTAAAATACAAAAACATTTTGCAAATGTCAGCTGTGATCTACTATTACCTATTTATAGGTATGTACAAATCAAGTAAGTCATTAACATTTTCAATGTAAAAATACAGCACGCTGCTACAGTCTGTCAGTGCTCACTAATCCACAAAATCCCCAAAAGGACAAATTTAAAGATGAAATAAAGACAGTAACATCAATAACCACCATGTTCCACAGGCTTCCCCCCCAACCCCCCAGGGCACAGTAACAGGGAACTTCTGCAGTGAAAAGTTCTTTTTTTAAACTAACAGTGAAAATAAAAGTTACTTACTTTCTAAATGAACACATTAGGTTTTACAAAAGCTTTTGCTGCTGTCCAGATTCGCCATGCTTTTTTCTTGAGGGGGAAAAAAAAAACCCAAACTTTTAAAATAACAGACAAGCACACAATTTTATAATCCAAAAGCAACTTTTTTTTTTTTTGGTTTTGGTCAAACAATTGAAACAGCAAATTTTGTCACATACAAACAGAAGATTGCCTCTTTGAATCTTCTTGACTGGAATTTTATGGGATACAAACATCAGACAGGCAGTTGTAATAGTTTTTGCTGTTGTCAAAATTCTCACTGTATAAAATACAGTGCTTGGTCAATTGCAACCAGAATACAGAAAAGGTCTTGGAGATATCTGTGGTCCTAGCTGAATTTCAAGGAGGATCCAAGAAGCAGGAAGATATTTGGACAAAATTCCCCAGAGGTCCTCATGTGAGCATTCAAATGTGTTTGTTAATTAGTGCTCTAACAGCACTGGGGAAGTGGTAGTTTGCAACTGCAGCTATCACCTCTCTAGTGATTAAAACAAAGACTGCACCATTTAGTCATGAAATAAAGGTGATGTCTAGAGATATGTAAAAACCCCTTCAAAATTGGGAGGGAAGGGTAGCTGCTTGTCTTAAAAGAGTATCTCAAAGCTCAAGAGTAGTATTAAATATATTAGGAATAAGCACCAAGTGTTTCATCTCAGAAGGGAAATAATACACAAGATAGAAGACTAACACCAAGAAAAATAAAACAACACAGCAGTCAAATAATTCTCAAAATGAATATAGGCAATGTACCATTTTAAAAAGTGCTATTATGTTTTTAAGTGGTAAGAGGAGCTGGGTGTGTAAGAATTTCCCTATAATTTCTACCCTGAGCTTGGCCTTCACAAGGCACCAATGTGAATAAGGCATCAACATTCTGCTTGGGCAACTAAACTGAGTGTGAAACCAAGAAATAGAATAGCAGTGAAAATTATTAAGCTCCTGGAAAACAAGAGCTATAAAGAATAGTCTAAGTGAGTGGAATTATTTATCACTGAAATAAAAACACCAGGGGGATGACTTCACTGTGGTTTTCAAATACATGGAAGGCGACCAGCTGTTCTTTCTCCACTCCACACCAAACAAAAGAAAGTCAGTTTGAATTTCTGTAAGACATACAAAGAACTATCTGATCATCAGGGTACGTTACAGAATCTTTCTCTGAATATCCAGAATCCCATCTATGGCCATATGCCTGGAATAATTCAGGCCCAGCCCTGCCTGACACCAGGGGGAGAACATGTCAGATAAACTAAACTTTCTTCTGGCCCCCAAACTCTGAAATCGGAATCAAAGCTATTGGCTTACAGTCAGACTTCCTTTTGTTTATTTTCACCCTCAGCCTGCAAAGAGGTGATATGGCAAGGATGACCCAACACCCCATTTGGACTACTGCTATCTCAACATCAGGAAAAGCTTTTCTCTGTATACCATTTCACACCTCCAAAGCATAGTCAACTCACAGGTCACTTAAAATACACAATAATGTAAATACCTGGCTCTACTGGACACTAGCAGATTCCTTACAGTCTCTACAAATGCCCGTTTTCCTAATTATGTCTTGGCCTAAGCTCAGAATTGCACACCATCTAGAAAAATAATTATCTCTAGAGCTAGAACTATAAATAAGGCCCTTTAGCTTGTAGAGTTTAAACGAAATTGTTCCAAGCATTTTTTTTTTTTTTTGAGACAGAGTTTCACTATGTTCCCCTTGGTAGAGTACCGTGGTGTCACAGCTGACAGCAACCTCAAACTCTTGGGCTTAAGCAATTCTCTTGCGTCAGCCTCCCGAGTAGCTGAGATTACAGGTACCCGCCACAATGCCCAGCTATTTTTTGGTTGCAGTTGCTGTTGTTGTGTAGCAGGCCCAGGCCAGGCTTTAACTAGCAGGCTTTGGTGCATGTGGTAGGCGCCCTACTCACTGAACTATAGGCGCTGAGCCTAAGCATTTTGTTTGTTTAACGGGCAGAAATCTGATTTTGAAATTAATAACTGGCTTGCCTTTCTCTTAAGACACCAGGAAATATAAAGAAGTAATCAAAACATTTTAAATGCATTCAGAATCACATTAAATTTCTTCAGGGGAGAGTTAGTGGAAAAAAGCAATCCAGCTACTGGCTTGCATTTAGCAATAGCATTTTTTGGTAGCGCCTGACATCTATAATTACCAGGGACACTTTTCATTTCAAATTTAACAAATCTAGCAAACTGGTAGCCAGTGGACCCAATCAAGTCATCTTTGTGTCCTGTTGGCCTGACTTCACTTAAAAATTCTTTTAACTTAGTTGCCAACATTATAAAAATCCAGATTCTCAGCCTCTCTTGAAAAATATTTGGGACAGGAACTATTGCACATACACTATGGCATCCCCTGTAGGTGAAACAGAAGCTCTTTGGTTTGCCTCAGTTGCCATCATTCCCAGTTACAGACACCAGAAAGCCAAGTCATTGCCATTTATCAGACATGTTTTCCTTACACTTGGGCTGCTAACATTGGCATCCCCTGAAGATGGAGGATCTGCTAAGTAACCTTCATATTAGCATGTCCACCTCTTTTCACTGAAGACAGAAAGTAATTTCTCCGTAAGGGAGCCAAACTAGTGTTGAGGTTGTTGGGGACCTCAGAGTTTTCTTTCTTTGGGGAAAAGGATGTGTCATTTCTTCTTCAGAAATAAAATAGGTTCCACCCCCTTTGCTTCTTTTAAAGGAAAAGATGCTTATCTCTGAAAAAAAGGCTCTGAAAATAATGCAACCCCACATTTAGAGATAGTGTTCCTATATGCACTTAAATCAGGAGACCTGAGACTAGAGGTTGGTATTAACAAGAGAGATACTTGTGGCTATGAAGTTGTAAGACTGAACTTTGACAAACATACACAAATTTATGTACCCATACCTTACTACACATTCCAGCAATGTCATCATGGCTAAAGACATTTGATTGAACTTCTGGAACTGTCTTCAGTAATTGCTTATGTATCAATCAAAACTCTTGTCTCCTGACTTTATGACCTGATCTCATTTTTGGCTCAAAATACTATTACCTGGCTGGGTCACTACCTGAATACCTGGGCCTGGACTGAAATGACTTCTGATTCTTTATGGAGATCAATGTGCCTTAAAAGCCCAACATTCGGTCTCTAGAGGAACTCTATAACCTGTGTGGCTGGGCTGGGTCTGTAAAGGTGATCCTTATCGCATGTAAGCAATCTCTTGAGAGAAGAACACACTTTTATTTATTTATTGTTTGTTTGTTTCTTTGAGACAGAGTCTCACTTTGTTGCCCTTGGTAGAGTGCCATAGCATCCCAGCTCACAGCAACCTCCAGCTCTTGGGCTTAACCAATTCTCTTGCCTCAGCCTCCCCAGTAGCTGGGACTACAGGTGCCCGCCACAACACCTAGCTATTTTTTTTTTTTTTTTTTTTTTTAAGAGACAAGGTTTCTCTGGCTCAGGCTGGTCTTAACCCTGTGAGCTCAGGCAATCCATCCACCTCAGCCTCTGAGTGCTAGGATTACAGGCGTGAGCCACCACACCAAGTCTAAGAACACACTTTTACCTGGGGTTTACCATCCTGATCATTCTCCCAGTAAAGCTGACTACATATCAGTTGCTAAGTCCTTTTTGTAGGACCTGCGTAACTAGCCTCCCTTTTAAATACTCATAGGCTTCTTAGTTTTTCTAGAACCACGGACTTACCCTTGGTCTCCTTTCCAGAGGACAGTGTCTAATTTATCCACACAAGCCCTTTGCTCCCAGGACCTAGGCCTTTCATTGAGAAGATCCCTATATTCTATTTTTTGTTTCTGCAACATCAAAAAGCCTGTGACTTGGCAGAATCTTTTTCTGAATTTTGTCTTATCATTTCCATCATCTGGGACAATATGTGAGTCAAAAAAATGCAGCTATGTTTAAAACAGATGTTTTGCCTTAATCTGCAAGGCAACTACTCCCATATCTAGCACAATGGGGAGAGTGAAAAAAGTGAAACTAATGAAGCAAAACTAGGAAGTTGGACTTTTCAACTTATTCTGTTAGGTAATCACACAGTCATTTCCATTACTTGGCATATTAGAGTTTGATTTTATTGATCAGAAACATTAGTATTTCAAAATAAGTATCTAAATCCTAAATCCAAACTAAAACATTACTTTATTTTTGGGCTAGAACATTCTTCCCTTCTATTTTCAAAGTCAGTATATCCATGTAGCAAGCTCTCTGCCCACAGCCTTGGAGCCTGGTTAGTGCTTCCCATCCAGTCTTCCATGTTGCTCCTGGGCCACTTTCTCAGAGATTTCATGAGCAAAGCTAGTATCTACCCTCAAAGTGGCTCCTAATAGTTCCTGTGGGGTGAAACATTTTTTGGTCTCAGTAAGAAATCTCTCTGATAACATTCTAAGTAAATTTTCCTAAGTTATTAAGTTTGGACTGACCAATCTCTTTCACAAAACATATGCCCATGATGGAATGGCAGGGCAGTCATGTGTGGGCAAGGGCTCTGTGCTCATCCCAGATTCCACACTGACAACACGAAACGTCTCTCCTCTGAATTGCCTGGTTTTATGAGCAGACAGTCTTGCAGCTCTCTGTCTCGCTCTCAGAGCAGCTGCAGGAAACCTGATGCCAGAGAACAGACAAGCACGTTCTTCTCCCAAGAAGCTGCCAGCTGCCTTTACAGAATAGGGAGTATGAATGACGTTTGCATCAAAAATACAAACTTCTTTTCAGTGGGGGTGTTAAGCCTTCCCTTCACCACCTGCCCAGTGTGTGCTTGGAGGGAAAATTCCTGCCCTATCCCACCCATCCCCCAGCTTGGGATTTTGGTCTTATTGACGAAGGTCCCCAGGGTGGTCCCTAGGCTGAACACTAAGAAAACAGGGTACCAAAATCCAACTTCACCCAGGGAAAAGGTAAGAAAGATACTCACACCCACTCCAGGGCATAGAGAAAAGAGTTTCCGCAGGTTAGACCAAGACATCACTCATCACACACACTAATCAACAAACAACAGCATACAAACAGTTGTTTTCTCTTTGGAAATAGAAATTCTGTAAAGAAGTCATTCATTAAAAACAGAACATTTACTTTTACGGTGGTTTCCTCTTTTCTACCTTCTTAAAAAGAGGTCTGTCATTAGTTGAAACCAGTTCAAAAGATTAACTGGCCACCAGATAATGGCCAGTGCTACACTGCTGTACACACTGCTGTATTTCAGTGAATTCCAATCTCTAATATTCAGGACACAGCTTTAGACCAGAAGGCTAACCACAGCACAAACTGCAGCTTCCAATAATACAGCCCAAATACGAGTTTCTTAAAAATAAACTTCCAGAAACCAACATCTGAGATACAGCACAGTAAATGTAACCCAGGGAAATGACAGGCAGATCTGGCCCCCACATGATACAAGAGAACACCTCCTCACACCAAGAGGAGGTTCTGGTGCCTTCTACACATCGACCAAACCATCCCAGATGGAATGGTCACGATGGCCAGCCTGGCCCTGCCCACTTTAGCCAGCTATGCCACCCAGTAATACACAAGACTTCTTTTATAAAAGGTAACTGTGCATTTGGTTACTTTCTTGATCTTTGACTCAAAGCTAATTTAATAGCCAGGCATCATAAGTTCTGCTCTAAACTGGACAGTAACATCATCTACAATACAACACAGGCTCCAGATAGACTGGTGCTTGATTTCTGTGGCTATAATGACATTAAAAGTGCCTTTCCACAAAGCATTTTAATCAAAGTAGCCAACAGCAGACAGGCAAAGTTTGTGGAGCTCGGTGAGGTCTGAATGATCAGTGCAGGTATACTTCTGTTTCTCTTCACATGTTTCCTCCCTCTTGCCAGAGCTTATGCGCAAGCCTTTCAGAGCGCTGTAGGTTTTAAAGATTGAAGACTTTGCCCGGAAGAGGGTTGGGGCCAAGGGGACAAAATACTGGCCCGATTTCCCTTCCAATATCCTTGTAGGAAACCCTAGCTCCACATGGGCCATGCGATCAGAGAGATGAACTGAGGAATCAGAGAAAGGTGTAGCTAAAGTGGCAATGCTTAGACTCTTGCATTTTGTTACAAAGGGGCGACCGCGTGAAGTTCATCAGTGTAGCTGCAGCAACCAAGTTCTGCTTTGCAAGCCCCAGAGGCAAGGAGCTTAGAAGGAAGGGCAGGAGGCTCCTCCTCACCTAAGGAGAGAAGAGAGGACAGAGTTCACACAGTCATTGCATTTCGCTGGGTGCGTGCTCATGCCAGAACATGGCTGCATCTGGGTTCGGACTATGGGCTTTGCACAAGTGAGGCATCCCAACCAATTCAAGATGGGGCCATCTCGTCTTCCTAACAAGTTCTAGTTACTTTAGTTGAGGAAAGGAGAGACCTTTCTTAAAGACCACAGGTTTGCTGCATGACTCCCATTGGTTACAAGCCTGGTAAGGAGAAACCTGAGATGGCATCCTGCTAGGGCTCCCTGGGAAGTGGGCCCTCCTACAGAGTCCTGCCAACCAGGCCCTGTGCTGAGCTAGGTTGGAGAGAATGAATACTGTGGCATGAAGCACAGCTCAATGCATGTAGCTTTTTTTTGAGACAGAGTCTCACTCTGTCAACTTGGGTAGAGTGCCATGGTGTCATAGCTCACAGCAACCTCAACCACATACCCTGCCTAATCCAGACCTTTGAGGACTGATGTGTTTTGGGGTAGTTTTAGAAAGCTGATAAAATGCACATACTGTATGTTTTATAACATCCCTCACTGTGTCTGGGAAACTCACCATAAGTTAGAGCATTTCTGCAACTCTAATATGTCAGTGTTCACATTACACATTAAAACTGTGTTAGTAAGTTGGCACCAAAATTAGAATAACACTTTGATGGATTTCAGAAGTAGTCAAAGGCAAAGCCCAATATCAGAAACGAGTCATCAAAGGCAACACCAGACCCAACAGCATCTTACCCAGGCCTGAAGAGGAGGACACGCTCTCTGTCAGGGAAGACGTTTCCGTCTGGTCTGTTGAAAGTCCTTCCATCAGTGGCAGAGACAGCTCAGAGGATGGCACAGATGAGTCGTAGATGCCTGAGTCCCGTGGCATATCCGAGGGGCTGCCAGCTTTCACCATGTGCAGGAGGGGCTGCAGGGTCGAAGCCCCATCAGAGGTGGCACGGGCCTCAGCATCTTCATCCAGGCCCATGTGCTGACTTTCTGGGTTCAAATCAGCCGACGCGGTCACCCCAAGGATGGAGGCCTCAGCCTTTAAGCAGAAATCATTCTCGGGCCCTGGTTTGCACATGACATCGTTTAAAACCAATCCGGAGTCAAACTTCTCTAGGACTGGCTCCCGGTAGCGCAGCGGGGGAAGGTGGAGGGGAACAAACTGTTTTTCAAACCAGTCAGGCTCCTCGTCAATAAACTGATGCATATTGCAAATGGCGACATACAGGGACCTGCCTGACTTGCTCCGGAAGTAGTTCCTTCTGCTGCCATGTCCCAGGTGCTGCCCTGGCTCCTGGAGGCTGTGGTCTCGGGAATGCAGATGAGAACAGAGCTGGGGAAGATTGTCCATGAGTTTGTATTTGGTGCTCAGGTCCAGGACAACGGGAACGTCTCCTTCACAGGAATAATCAAAATAGACAGCAATGAACTTGCTGAGTGTTGCAGATGAAGTCTGCTTGGCCTGGCGGAGCTTTTCGCCAATGGCTGCCACGGCCACCAGGAAGAGCTCACCTTTTCCTGAGCCTTGGCTGCCTCCTTTGTGTTTGTAATTCTTCTTGTCCACAAAGTACTTCATGCCTTTGGAACAAATCACAATGATGAACTCCGACTCGTGGATCTTCTGGAAGACCCATTCTTTCTGCCCTTCTCTACAAAGGCTGAAGTCTTCCCACAGGTCCAGAGCCACCTGGAAAGCGAACAAGGCACCTCACTCACTCGTACAAAAGGCCCACGAAGAGTCTGGAGAAACAGGTAGGAACAGGAATGGCAGAGAAGATCATATCACCTGTCCCTTAACCCTTATTAGCATAGCGATGTGCAGGTCCCATATTAACTGATACCAAGAACAGCTAAGGTTCTGAGGACGATGATTACACTGAGGATGAGCTTATGATTTGCTGTTCATAAGCACATTTTAGCATCATTTGGGATAATTGCTACTCCTGTCCTACAGGTGAGGAGACAGAAACACAGAGCTTTGGACAGCTTGCCCAAGTCACATACTATATAGGACATTTTCAAGCAATCTATAGTGTAGGGGACAGCATGGAACACAGGGGAGTTGGGAGTTGGTGTACCTGGTGAGTGAGGCTGCCTGGTGGGGAGGAGGCCAGCAGATCCTGGAAAGGCAGACAGGCTCAATACCAAGTGAGCTCAATATCAAGCATTTAAACTGTTCCTATCTTTGACCCAGTAATTCCATTTTCAGGTATCTATTCTTGGGAAAGCAACAGAAACGGGACAGTTTTGAACTAGTGAGATATTTAACAATTCAGAGAAACTCAATTCTCGTGAGTTAGTATTGAGGGTCACGTGGCTATTTAAAATTGCAGTTTATGGCTCAGTGCCTGTGGCTCAGCGGGCTAAGGTGCCAGCCATGTACTCCTGAGCTGGCGGGTTCGAATCCAGCCCGGGCCCGCCAGACAACAATGACGGCTGCAACCAAAAAATGGCTGGGCGTTGTTTCGGGCACCTGTAGTCCCAGCTACTTGGGAGGTGGAGGAAAGAGACTCGCTTAAGCCCAGGAATTGGAGGTTGCTGTGAGCTGTGATGCCACAGCACTCTATCCAGGGTGACAGCTTGAGGCTCTGTCTCAAAAAAAAAAAAATAAATAAATAAAATAAAATAAAATTGCAGTTTATGCAAGGTGAAAATGATTCCAGATAAAAAGAAATTTTTTAAAATTAGTTTAAATAGGACTACTAATAATGTAGAAAATTCTAATGTGCCCCAAATGCAAAACTGTATATTCAGTTTACCAATGCAGAAAAAGACTGGAAGAATATGGATCAAACATTAACCATGGTTCTTCTTTCTCCAAGTTGAGATTACAAGGAATTTTTTATTTGTCATTATTTTTTAGCTTCCAAATTTTCTATATTAAGTATTACAATCATAATTGAAAAAGCATTTTCCCCAAGGGCTAATTACTTGCAAGGTAAAGCCAACCAGGCTGTCTGTGAAGTCTGTCTAGTCCACTGCTGTTTTTCAACAAAGCTTTCCTGTAGGGGGAACCTGGGCCCTGGCCTTGTAAATATGAGGTACTGACACAAGGGGGCACCCTCACCACGTGGACAGAGTCTGAGAACCATGCTAGTGGGCCATTAGAAAAGTCAAAAGCTCAAGTAACTTCTAATTATACAATTATTGTATTTTGTACATATTATCGTATAATCTTGCATTTGTAAGAAACAGGGTATGCCTTCCACAAGAGCTTTATACTTCACTCTACAAATGAACACTGTGACATTATAGAAAAACAATATATTAATAGCTCAACTCAAGAGAGCAAGAAAGAAACCAGGACAGAAAATTTGAGGTCTGACATTGTTTTCTAGGAGTCCTCCCATCTTACTCCTGCTTCTCTCCAGCCACTTCCCTCTCCTACATCACCAGTTTCTCCCTTGCCATGCTTTTGCTCTAGTCAATGATCAAACAACCTCACAAAGCTCTCTATTAACCATTCTCTGCCCTGGACCCCAAGATCCCCTCCAGTGGCAATCCCATTTTCCATTCCCCTTCTTAGCAGAACTGCCCTCCAAAATTGTGTGAACTCACTGCTTTACTTGCCCTTCTGTCTTTGCCCTCCAGTGGGGCTTCTGTCCTGAATACACACTCACCAGGATGTCTTGAGTGCTGATCCTTCTCAACCTGGTTTTATGTTCCTAAGGCAGCTGCTGGTCTTTCTAATGCTTACAAAATTCCAGTAGTTTGGGTGCCTCTCAAAACTTTTGAGCAGGCATGTGTCAAAGTTAGAACTAAGTGTTATAAAACATTTGATGCTGCTGAGGGGTAGGTCAGACAGAAAGAAGAGAGTGTAAGACTGTCCCTGACGTGGAAGCTGTGGCACTAGTTAAGGGGTATCGCTGAAGTAGCCCTGGAGGAGAGGAGAATACGGTGGAGGAGAGTACAGAGCCAGTGCCCTGTCCAGGGTAAGAGAAGAGACTTTAGATGTCATACCTCACAGCCACAGAAGTCCTGGAGGAAATAGGCAAAGCACTGGACGACATTCATGTGATTCTGGCCATCTTTGCTGGAATAGCAAAGAAAGACCTTCGGTCTTGGCCGAAGCCTCTCTCTGGGAAGTGCTGCAGTATAGGTGGAAGACTCAGAGCTCTCTTCATCTAAATGTGAATATATATTTTCTAAATTGGAAAAGAAGATAGTGTTGATACCTATTAACAAAGCTTTGTCCTGCTCCATAAGACTTGGAACCCAATGCCATCTTCAGGAAAGAAGAGTTGACTTGTCCACCTAGAACAGTCCCAGCCCCTTGGGTCACTGCTGGGAATGGGACAGCTGATTTCTGCAGTAGAGCAACAAATGGTCACAAATTATTCTTAACCTGAAATTGTCCTTGGACAAGACAAGAAATGCTGCAGGGGCCACCCTGGTTTAACAGGGTGCCCAGAGCTGGCTGTTGCCTGCTAGACCAGTTAAATCAGCGGTTCTCAACCTGTGGGTTGCAACCCCTTTGTAACAATGAAAATACATCTTGCATATCAGATATTTACATTACAATTCATAACAGTAGCAAAATTACAGTTATGAAGTTTCAATAATTTCTTAAATAATTTTATGGTTGGAGGTCACCACAACATGAGGAACTAACTGTATTAAAGGGTCGCGGCATTAGGAAGGTTGAGAACCACTGAATGAAACACTGGCAAAGCTGACCTTTATTTCTTTATTTTTTGGAGACAGAGACTCAAGCTGTTGCCCTGGGTAGAGTGCTGTGGCATCACAGCTCACAGCAACCTCCAATTCCTGGGCTCAAGTGAGTGTCCTGCCTCTGCCTCCCAAGTAGCTGGGTCTACAGGTGCCTGCCACAATGCCCGGCCATTTTTTGGTCGCAGCCGTCTTTGTTGTTTGGCGGGCCCGGGCTGGATTTGAAACCGCCAGCTCAGGTGTACGTGGCTGGCGCCTTAGCCCGTTGAGCCACAGGCGCCGAGCCCAGAGCTGACCTTTAAAAAACAACGATTTTATTAAAATATAATCCCCAAAGGTAAAGAGCAATCAATAAATTTTAAGGGTACACCTCAATGAATTTTTATGAAAGTATACACTTGTGTAAACCCCCACCCAGACTAAGATATGGATCATTTTAGCTACCCAAAAGGCTCTCTCATGACACCCAACTTTTTTTTTTTTTTTTGAGACAGAGCCTCAAGCTGTCACCCTGGAGAGAGTGCTGTGGCATCACAGCTCACAGCAACCTCCAATTCCTGGGCTCAAGCGAGTCTCCTGCCTCTACCTCCCAAGTAGCTGGGACTACAGGCCCACCTCAACGCCTGGCCATTTTTTGGTTGCAGCCGTCATTATTGTTTGGCAGGCCCGGCTGGACTCGAACCCGCCAGCTCAGGTATACCTGGCTGGCGCCTTAGCCCGTTGAGCCACAGGTGCCGAGCCATGACACCCAACTTTTATAAGTGATCAGTAAACCAGACTTTCTTTCTGCCCTTGAATTTACTATTCTGAGTTTTAAAAATAGGATTGTGTAGCTCGGCACCTGTAGCTCAACGGGCTAAGGCGCCAGCCACGTACACCTGAGCTGGCGGGTTCAAATCCAGCCAGGGCCTGCCAAACAATGACACTGCAACCAAAAAATGGCTGGGTGTTGTGACGGGCTCCTGTAGTCCCAGCTACTTGGGAGGCAGAGGCAGGAGCCTCGCTTGAGCCCTGGAATTGGAGGTTGCCGAGAGCTGTATGCCACGGCACTCTATCCAGGGTGACAGCTTGAGGGTCTGTCTCAAAAAAAAAAAAAGAATAGGATTGTGCCTGTCCTTTTAGTGGCTCTGGAGGTTAAAAACTGCATTATTTTGATTCTGGGAACTACAGTAGCCAGGAAACTGAATAGGAGGTATAAGGCTTCCCAGATGCCAGCCTAAAGGAACCGTGTGCTCCTAGTCTCCCTCTCCGGTGGCAGTGACCCCTGGTCTGCCCCTAGAATGTGTTGTATGACACAGAGAGATACCTTGCTGTTTCTTGCGGCACATCACAGTGAAGAGTGTTGCAAACGCCGATATCACAACCAGAGGCACAGTGATGGCCACAGCTCTGATGGGCCCGGCCCATGGGGAATGCACTAGGAAAACGTTAAGCAATGTAACAGGTTCAAAGAGAAGTAACTTCTTTTTGTTTTTCAACATAAGCTGCATAACAGGTTCTAGGACCCCAAAAGCACCTTTCTCTAGTGCTGGTTTCATGATTATAAAAGGATTCAACGGTTTCTTTTTTTTAAAGAGTTGTAGAGAACGTTTCAACAGTTAAGAGTCTGCTGGGACATTAAATACCTTTGAATGGGAATTTTGCCTAAGGAAAACTTCCCCGCCCACCACTTTTCTTCAGAGGACAATTGAGTATTTATTTAGTCTCAGCTACACACACCACACTGGCTTTGATGTTCCAGGCAGCTACTTTAGGATGGGAAGAAACTCAGATTTGATGGAACATCACTTAAGAGAGAAAAGCCAAATCTAGTTTTGTTTTATAAACCATAAAGTACAAAAAATTCAGATACCTTGGTCTAGAGTAGTCTAGAGTCAAAATTTCAAACAACAAAAAATACCTACCTGTCTTTAAGGAATACTGCACCACTTTTCTTGTTGCATTTGTATCATCTACCAGCTGCAAAACAGAGAATGCTGTATTATTTTTTTTAAGAGATAGCACTTCAACAAATTATGCCCACCATGTAAGGGGAAAAAATGGTGATTTCATTCATTTTTCGATCAGCAGGCAGTGGGAGGCAAGTATAGGAGAATGATGGAGGAAAAAGAGAGTTTTTGGTGCCTGCAGTCACTGGCCAGACTGAGACTAGGCATTAAGTATACTCAGGTTCATCTCTCCTTCACCAGCTCAAACTCTGAACTTTATCATGTTTCCTTTCATGAATCAGAAGGTTATTTATTGAAGGACACAGCTGGAAAGTCCCATGTTCTAACAATTTTCAATTCAACTGGCATCCCACCACTGATTTTAATGGGCTTCCATTAATGCTTTATGAAGGTTTGTCAGTCCAAAACCACATACGCTACTGAGGAATGCCAGAACTAGATGTTTCCACCATAATGTTAAGACTTGTTGGTTGTCCTTGAATAGCGGGGCCATGGACAAATTGTTAATTTCATTTTCTGTTTTCCTTTTACTCATTTTTTTTGTAGAACTAATTTCATGCTGGCAAAGTAATTTAAAAAAAAAAAAAAAGAAACATTTCGTTCACATGCTCTTTGAAATGATGTTTAGAACTCATGTATACACATGTAGAACAACAGTACAAGCTCTACCCAAGTATAAACAGACATCCTGGGCATAACTTCTATTTTGCTATTTTAATACCGAAACAAAAAATTTTAAGCTAAAATGTGAAAAATGAGTCTTTGTAGTATGAAGGACCACAATACATAGATTTTATTTTTTCTTTTTGTGACATGGGTCTGACCCTGCTTTCTAGACTAGAGTGCTGCAGCATGCCCATCATAGCTCACAGCAACCTCAGCACTCCTGAGCTCAGGTGATCCTTTTGCCTCAGCCTCCTAAGTAATTGGGACTATAAGCACATGCCATCATGCTTGGCTAATTTTTTTCCCATTTTTTGCAGAGATGAGGGTCTCACTGTGTTGCTTGGGCTAGTTTCAAACTTCTGGACTCAAGTGATTCTCCTGCCTCAGCCTCCCAAAGATTACAGGTATGAGCCACTGTGCCTGACAGATACATAGATTTTAAAGCATGATATATATGGACTGTGTGGTTACATAAAAATATTTATTTGAAATATTTAACGAAGATCAAAAATCAGTTATGTATAAACCTTTTTAAAAGACTTTTTTTATATGGCTCTTAACATGGAACTCTGCACACCTTTAATGGCTTGAAATTTTAGTGCTGCAAACAGTTGGAATTCTCTATGAACTGGGTTTATTCTATAGAATTAATAATAAGGGTTTCCTGAGTTATACATACCTCAATTATATAATCCCCCGGAGGAACATTTTGAAGAAGGCAGCTGGTCGTCTCTGTATTTTGCTCCTGCAAAAAAGTAAAGAACAATTTTAAAAACTCACTTCTTAGGCGGCACCTGTGGCTCAGTGAGTAGGGCACCGGCCCCATATACAGAGGGTGGTGGGTTCAAACCCAGCCCCTGCTGAACTGCAAAAACAACAACAACAAAAAATAGCCAGGCGTTGTGGCAGGCACCTGTAGTCCCAGCTACTCAGGGGCTGAGGCAAAAGAATTGCCTAAGCCTAGGAGTTGGAGGTTGCTGTGAGCTGTGATGCCATGGCACTCTACCGAGGGCAACAAAGTGAAACTCTATCTCTTAAAAAAAAAAAAACCTCACTTCTTGGAACAAGGTCATCAGGACACTTCTCCCTCAAAGCTGAAGATGATTTCCCACCAATCTCAACTACAGTTTTTAGAAGATTTGTTTATTTGCCATACATTGTCTGAACTTCACTTTTTTTTTTCCTTTGGAGACTGGATAGAGTACTATGGTATCACAGCAACCTCAAACTCTTGGGCTCAAGGGATCCTCTTGCCTCAACCTCCCAAGTAGCTGGAACTAAAGGCACCTGCCAACGCCCCAGTAATTTTTCTATTTTCAGTAGAGACAGGGTCTCACTCTTGCTCAGGCTGGTCTTGAATTACTAAGCTCAAGTATTACACCCAGCTCAGCCTCCAGAGTGCTAGAAGTACAGGCGTGAGTCACCTCCCTTGGCCCTTCTGAACTTCGTTTTGATAAAAGGCTTCGGAGAGCTCAGGATCCCTCTCAGACTATCTTAGCTGGTAGCACCCTCAGCAGGAATATTTGACTCCAAGACAAAGTAACTAGTTCAAATAACCTTTACCTAATAAAAGGGTGGGGAAAGAAATGAGTGGTGTATGTTTATATGCATTTTATTTGCCGTAATTTTAACATGGGCAGAAGACTGAAGACAATCGCTGACAGAGGCGAGAGCCAACAGGAAAGAAAACAAACCTATGACAGAACCCAGCCCACTTAGGGTCACGTCTAGAAGGCTGTGCCACCATGACCAAACCCTCTCTTGATGCTCGTAGGGGGTGATCTGGCAGTCCCATGAACTTCCATAAAATTTTGCCCACTCCTCTGACAGTCCCCAGTTTAAGAACTTGGGGCCTGACTGTCTACTTAAACTTGATCTGCTTGTACAATCAGTGACTATTGAATTGCCAGCCTTGGCTCCTACTTACTAGCTGTGTGGCCTTGAGCAAGCCAAGTGACCTCCAGCCTCAGGTTCCTGATCTATAAAAGGGGATGGCAGCAGCTTCAGTTTCATAGACTGGTAAGGATTTAAAGACCATATAATTCAGGGCCTGCCACACAGTGAGGACCTGATGAATATTTAAAATACAGAATAATAGGTTGGGTGCAGGGCTTCACTCCTGTAATCCCTGCACTCTGGAAGTCCAATGGAGTCCTCGAGCTCAGGAGTTTGAGATCAGCCTGAGCAAGAAAGAAACCCCATCTCTACTAAAAATAGAAAATTTATCTGGATGTTGTGGTGGGCACCTGTAGTCTCAACTACTTGGGAGGCTGAGGCAAGCAGATTGCTTAAGCCCCCAAATTTCAGCTATGATGGTGTCACAGCACTCTACCCAGGACAACAGAGTAAGATTCTGTTTTAAAAAAAATAGATAAATCAATAAATAAAACAAAATAAAATACAGAAGAATAAACAACAAATATTTATTTATTTTTTATTCCTTGGCAGTACTTTTACCAGGCTACGTCACCACCAGGACAGCTGGGGTGTAGCTGACCATGCAGGGAAGAACCACAGCTAGATGGCTCTAAGACATACCCAGTGGTCACATTCTGGACTATCTATAGACTACTGACAGCCAACAAAGCCTAATGCTCATGACGAGCCACCCGAATTCTAGTGGGTCAGGGGTCACTTTAAAGCATGCAGTGTTCCTTTGTGCAGCTCACCTGTTTACACATCTTTCTCCTGAAGGGTCCTTCGTGCTTGAGTTTGTAATGAAGATAGAAGAAACGGAAGCCAAAGCTGTGAGGTGCATGGTCAAAGGACACTTGCACATCTAAACCGTGCTGGGTGATGTTCAGATACCGAGGCTTCCAGACTGGGAGGAGACAGGACCCAGAGTGAGCACCTAACACCATCATGCCGGTACCACTTTGAAATTTGATCAGTAAAAGCAGCTATACTTACAGGGTTTGCAAGCCAGGTTGTCCGGCTGTAACAAGAGGTCGCAAGCTTTTAAGAGAGACACATATTTTTAGTTTTAGGACAATTTGACACTTCCCTTGTTCAACCATTTAATAAAATATATTGTGCTGGGTGATGCTGGAAAAGGTATAAAATACATCAATTCAACAATAATTTTTCCTATACTGCAGTTGCATCTTATGAAAATTTAAATAGTGCAATAAATATATTAATGCCATTCCCTTTATGCCACATAAATGAAAACAGGGTAAAATCACCCACATTTTAAAAGCTTGTCAAGCATTACATAATTTCAAGGATGATAGCAAAGGGGAGAGGAATGACATTCATGCTATAGTTACACAGAGGCTCTGTTTTAGTGCAAATAGAACTGATGCCAGCCCCTGCCCCTTAGTAGAGATGTTCCAGGCCTAAGAGAACCTCAGAGTGGTCCTGTGAATTGCTACAGGATCATTTTTTCTTTTTCTTTTCTTTTTTTTTTTTTTTGAGACTGAGTCTCACTTTCTCGCCCCTAGTAGAGTGTCGTGGTTCATACATAGCTCACAGAAACCTCAAACTCTTGGGCTCAAGCTATTCTCTTGCCTCAGCCTCCCAAGTAGCTGAGACTAAAGGTACCTCACCATAATGTCTGGCTATTTTTAGAGACAGGGTCTTGCTCTTGTTCAGCTAGTCTTGAACTCGTGAGTTCAAGCGATCCACTCACCTTGGCCTCCCAGAGTGCTGGAATAATAGGCATGAGCCACTTACCCCAGCCCAAGGATTATCTTAACTTTTACTAGCATTCTAATTTAAAATCCTTTTAATGGACTGTAAAAATGACATGCAGGCATCTATTAAGCAGCACCACAAACCAAGGCAAACCAAGTACGCCGGTAACTTTGAAACAGAATTTAAACACAGTAAAAACACAATGATAGGCCAAACAACCTCTAATATATTATGCTGCTAACCCAGGGAAAGTCTTTTGGGAAAAGTCCATGAAATGCCAAGAAAATTGAAGGCAGAATCATAGCCACAGTGCACTGAAATGGTGACAAATACCTGCATTCCAGAAACACATCTCTGTCTCTACTTTAACCCCAGATAGACACATCAATTCAATTCCCATGGGAAAAATTCATCTTATATCCTGTAAATTTTGATTTAGGCAAGGTATTTGTAAACACGTTCTTTGAATCCTCTATATCTGTGGTTCCCAAACCCAGGGCTGCTGACCGGTACCAGTCTGTGGCTTGTTAGGAACTGGGCCACACAACAAGAGGTAAACACCCAATGAGTTAGGAAAGCTTCATTTATATTTACAGCTGTTCCCATCGCTGGCATCACCACCTGAGCTCCGCCTACTATCAGATAAGCATCAGTGTCAGATTCTCATAGGATCAGAAGCCCTGCTATAAACTGGGCTTCACACGCCTTAGGAGAATCTAAGGTGATGATCTGAGGTGAAGATGAATGTCATTGAATTATGCCAAAATCTCCTTCCCCCACAACCACAGTGAGAATTCTACAAAGAGACACACCAATATAGGCTGAGAAAAAAACATCACAGAAGATAAGGACTACAACCAGATCATAAAGGAGCAGATATTAGACAGGATCGCCAACTGACCATCCAAAGTCTGGAATGCCAGACAGAAACACTGATCAGGAAGACAAGAGGGACCTGCTGCGGGTCTCAGGTGAACAGGCACCTAGTTTGAAAGCAGCGATTCAAAGAGATTAAAGACCCACCATATATAGAACAGAGAGAAAAGGTTGACAACTGGGAACCCAGCATGGTTGGTCGTTGTGAGTGTGGACTCCAGAGCCAGACTTCTGAGTTCAAATCCCAACTCACAGCAAGCCCTTCAACCTCACCTATGTATAGTTCCTCATCTAGTAAATAGGGATTTAGTAATTTAATAAGATTAAATTCTTTGTAGAGTTGTTACAGAGGTAAACTGAGTTAATATTAGTATCTGGAAAGCATTTAGAATAGGGCCTGGCAAACAGATATGAAATAAATAAATAAATAAATATCCAGAAGAGGGGGGTCTTTGGGATACAGCTTATATTAATCTTGTCCTAAAAATGATAGGCCACCTTCCTGATGACAGGTAAAAGATGGAATCATTTTATGCTCCTACCTTTTACCCCAAAATCAATTTACATTTTTTATTCCTGTTTTTTACTTTAATAAAAAAAATTTTTTTGAGATAGGGTCTTATTATGTCACCCTCTGTAGAGTGCTGTGAAATCACAACTCACAGCAACCTCGAACTCTTGGGCTTAAGTGATTCTCTTTCCTCAGCCTCACTAGTAGCTGGGACTACAGACATCCACCACAATGCCCCAGCTATTTTTGTAGTTGTTGTTGTTGTTTAGCTGGCCCAGGCCAGGTTCAAACCCACCAGCCCAATGCATGTGTCTGGCACCCTAATCGATGAGCTATGGGCACCAAGCCAATCAAATGACTTTCATACAAGGCTGTCCTTTTTTTTTTTTTTTCTTTTGAAATGAAGGTCTTGCTATATTATTCAGGCTCCTCTCAAACTCCTGGGCTTAAGTATTTTCCTGTCTCAGCTTTCCAAGTAGATGGGACTACAAGTGGGTGCCACTGTCCCTGGCAATACATTGCTGTTTAATAGTGGTCACAGCATCCTCAAAAACTCAACTGTCTCTAGAATAAGCCAAGATTGGGTATTTCAGGTTAGGTTAACAGCCCTGGTATCAAGTTTGTTCTAGAACAGCAGTTCTCAACCTTTGGGTTGTGACCCCTTTGTAACAATGAAAATACATCTTGAGGGCAGTGCCTATGACTCAAAGGAGTTTGCCGGGTTCAAACCCAGCCCTGGCTAAAAAAAAAAAAAAAAAAAAATACATCTTGCATATCAGACATTTACATTATGATTCGTAACAGTAGCAAAATTACAGTTATGAAGTAGCAACGGAAATAATGTTATGGTTGGGGATCACCACAATATGAGGAACTGTATTAAAGGGTCATGGCATTAGGAGGCATCGGGAAGGTTGAGAACCACTATTACAAGAAGCCAGGAGTGGTATATCTGGTTAGGTTAACAATCCTAAGCCTAACCTTAATTCTAAAAAGTCCTTTCCTGGGTACTTTTTGGGATCCTTTTCTCTTTGTCATGTTTGCTTCATGCTAGTATTTGGTGTGCTTTTGAATGTATCTCTGTAGGAAAATCATTAAAAGCAGAAGAAAAGTCTCCTTATGGGAACCAGCCAGGAAAGACCATACTTACCTCGGGTTCTGAAGAAGAAAGGGTGGTAATTGCTTTCATTTTTAATGGAAGGAAAAGGTACAACCTTTACAAAGTAATCCGTTTCAAATTTCATATTCAGGAAAGGCTGAGATTCCATTCCCTAAAAGGAAACAAAAATACATGTTACGTCATGGAGAAATTACCCACCCTCCACCTACACTTGAGAGCTTCACTCCTACCCCACCTGTCACCCACACACAATTCCAGAGCTGGAGGACATGCCCCGGGAGGCAGGAAGTCGGGTCTATTTTGGGTTTGGATCCCTAATCATGAAGATGGACAATGCGATCTGCTCTTCGGCAAGGAAGCCACAGCTTGTTAACCTAAACCTGAGCGTTGTGGGGGAGGGTGAGCCCACATACACTACATAGCACAAAGACACCTTCCAGGATCACTGCTAGATGGTAACCCGAGAGTTATGTTTACTGCAGAGAGGTGCCGAAGAGTTTTCCTGGGAGCACTGAGCAGGCTCGTGGTGTTGCTGCGCTGTTCTCGCCCACCTTGGCAGGTGGGGTGGAGCCCATGGCCCTTCCTTCTCCAATTTCAGACTTTCAATAGACCATTCAGACCACCAGAACAATAGCACGACTTCAGGAGCACATTCCCTGAGTGTGACTTACAGTTCTTTTGAAGCTACTGTTGAGTTGCTTCGGGTCCTTTAGAATCAGTTGTTGGCACTGTCTTCCCTCTGACTTCAGCTCCTCCAGTATTACCCGAAATCCTTTCAGGAATTCGATGCCTAAGCAAAACAGAATGCTTTTATTAAAGGCAAATCTAATTACTTCTGAACACACTTTCCTTCCTGTAAAAGGGATTGCCATTCTTTCTACCTATACACCAGAGTTAAGGGCATTCTTACTTGCGTCACAGCATCTGACTCTATAGAAAGGGAAAAAAATATACCCTGAATTCCTCCAGTACAGAACAGGTGATTTTCTCTGTCTCACCATTACTAATTAATTAATCTCTAATCCAGCCAGCCATTTCACAAATATCCATTGCCTCTGTGGCATTAAGGTTCAAATATTTAGACTCAAGTTAACAACTGTTCGTAAAAGTCTACAGTAGAATATGTAATTTCTAGGTCATTAAACAGGGTACATTCAGCTAATGGTAATTCCTAATGTTCACTAGGGAATCCCTAAACCAAGTTTCCACCTTAAGTTTTAGCTGTATATTCTTTGGCATGTTTCACTGAACAACACACAAAATTCCCAACAAAGTGTTTGTCTGCACCCAAGAGGTTATGAAGCTTGAGATTTAAATAGCTTAGGGGAATGCCTATGTGATTTACAAAGCGGTTCTTGCTCTAATCATGCCTGAAAGGCAGACACCCAAGGGCTGCCCAGTGTGTGCTCTTCATACAATCCTCACAGGCTCTGAGACACCCACAGCGCTGCTGAAAGGCGCTGGCCCAGCCTCCCCGCCACCTGAACTTCCCCCACTGCACATCCGACTAGATGCTTTCAAAAGGATTAAGCTCCGATGACCACAAGAGCCAGCACCAGAGCTCTGTATCCCTTGGAGACTGGAGTGGTCCAACTGCAGCTGGAGATCTCCAAAGGCGGCCTCAATTGGCAAGATATCGATTTCACATTCTTTCTGAATACTAGACAAGGAGACATTTTCAATCCTTCCTCTCCCAGGGCAAAAGTAATTACACAGGATGCAATTAACCAGGTGGGAAATGTATTGGTGGTAAAGGCCAGGGAAATCTTTTTCTCTTTTAAATCGGTTCTCCAATCCTATGATTATTTGATGAAGAACACATATTTCATGGTGGGTAGGACAGAGGAGCCACAATTAAGAGTTTCACATTTTAGGAGTTCTGAGGACTACAGTGTGCAGGTACTGGCTCTACCATGTTGTATTTCAATTACAAAGTTTCCTGTAATTGAAATACAATTGGTCAGCCAGCTGACCAAAAGTTAGAGAATTAGATATGGTGACAAGATACAAGGTCTTTTGACAAACAGGGACCTCCTTTCTGAGATTAAAAAAAAAATTTTTTTAATAAACCCTTACTATTTATACTAAGATTTAATTTAGGCAATATTCCAACAACTACTGTTTATCGAAAGCCTGGTGATAAATATGATTAACAGCATACATCTCACAATTACCTAATAATTCATCAGATGTTGTAGTTCTTGTTCTTATTTTTAAAAGAGTAGCCTGGCAATCCTAGCACTCTGGGAGGCCAAGGTGGGTCGATTGCTTGAGCTCAGGAGTTCGAGACTAGCCTGAGCAAGAGCGAGACCCTGTCTCTAAAAACAGCTGGGTGTTGTGGCGGGCACCTGTACTCCCCAACTACTCAGGAGGCTGAGGCAAGAGAATCATTTGAGCCCAAGAGTCTTAGGTTTCTTTGAGCTGTGATGCTACAGCACTCTACCCAGGGTGACAAAGTGAGACTCTGTCTCAGATAAATAAATAAATAAAAATTAAAGAGAAAAGAAAGGAAAAAAACTAGACTGAAAAATACAATGTCAAATCTGGAACAGCAGATTTGACATTGGAAACAGCAAATAGGATTCCTTTATTATCATGAGGAATCAGAATACTGCTAACATCCGGTAGCTACCTATATAATGATTAACAATTTATAAGGGCAGCTTCCCATGAAGGAACTTATTATTTGTTCTCTCTCCTATCATTTAAATGCATTAAATCCTCTCCATAACTGTAGGAGGAAGATATTATTCCCCCACATTTTAGAGATGAGGAAGCTGAGGCATGCAGAAGCCAACTGACTTGTCCAGGGCCACAGGGGAGTGAAATGGCAGAGGGGTCGGGCTCTCAGCCAGTGCTCTTTGTTCACAGGCATTCCGCTTTCCAAGAACTTTCCCTGATATGACCTGATAGAGCCCATCCACTCACCCCCAGCCATCAATCCTCATCCAGGAAAAGCACAGCCTCTGCCCTCCCTGTTCCACATGCCAGTTCTCCCACCACCAGGTGACACTTCTCAGCTTCCTTCTAAGGAGGGAGCCTGAGATTCATCAGGCAAACCCCCTTAACCCTTTAAGCCACACATGGAATGACCACTTCTCTTTCACCTACAGAGAATGTTTTTTATCTTTAAATGTTAAGATAATATTATTTTTGGAAAACCCACTGAGTTCAGACCCAGAAGTGGAAAGTGGTTCGGCCCATGGTTGGCTCTGTCCTCCCTCTGGCTGCACGGGGCCCGCCTGCAATCCAGTTCTTCTGAGGTTTACCCTGTTCAGATTAAGACATTCAGACTTTACTTTTCCCTTGGCCAGGTTTTAAAAACTTGTATGATCAAGTTCCTGTTGAGTAAGATGTCAAGGCGGGCCTGAGAACCAGGTTCTGATGATGATAATAGCAGCCACTATTCTTTGAGAGCCTTCTCTGGAAATGTCTCTCTCGCTATGAGGCAGTTCTCATCTCCACTTCACAGATGAGGAAGCTGAGGCTCAGAAAAGTTTCAGTGCCTTGTGTGAAAAGTGAGACTCTGTCTCAAATAAATAAAATGATTTTGGGTTCAAAGCCAGGCCCATCTGAACAAACTGTCACTTCTCGTGTCTCATGCTTGACTAACTGTCCTCTCTTGGGCATCCTCGACTCATTCAAAAAGACAAACAAATTTAGCCCCAACCTGAGTCTGGCAGGATAATGTGGGTTTGCTTTTTTGTGTTTCTTTCTTTCTTTTTTTTTTTTGGTCCATACAATTTAAATAAAAATTCAATTAGTTGTCAACATTTACGTTGACATTGATTTCATGGTTTCTCATGAAGCCTGGGATTGTCCCGAAAAAATGTACCAATGGTGGGCCTGCACATCTGGGTGCCCCACAGGGAACACTAGTGCCGGATGTTGAAGCCATTACACCCTTAGATGGGCCACAGACTCTCTTGGCACTGCCATCCACCCACCCCTGACTACAGCTGAAGACAGAGAACCCAAAGCCTCAGTGCCATTTATCACTCATACGCCGTTATGTTTCAAACATACATTTCTCCCAATATTCAAGGAAACAAAAGACCATGATGAGGACCGGATACGGTGCACGTAGCTTTGAGCCATGTGTGTGCCTAGCAAGTGTATGTGACAAAGTACAGAGTGTGTCTGCACTCAGTCCAACATAAGCTTCACTCACATCAAGACCTGCCTGGCCCCTGGTGGCCATCATGAGTGGAACCTTTGCCCTGGACACCACCCACCCAGGTCACCATGGTGGGTTCAACTTTTGACCACTCACCGAGGGCCCCTGGGGACCAGAGAATAGTGACTGCCACTTGGTCATGGCAAGCACACTGGCTGACGGTGATATTCTGGGCATCAGCAATCACATGTTTCCCCACTGGATTCAGGTAGGTGGTACAGTCTAGAGAGTTGAAAGGAACAGTTAACTTAAAAATGTTACTTTAATTTTCAGGTTCATCTTCTCAAATTACACAGAGCATGTCTGAAGGCAGGCAAAACCCATTCTGTTTAATGACGTGTGCCTCAAAAGCACAAATCAGCCATCAAAGGTTGACTATAAGAAGCTACAGAGGGATTTATTTATAGCACTCCCCACTCCAAGTTAAACTCCAGGACAGTGTTGGGAGGATCACACACAGCGCAGAATGTTTATATGTTTATATGTCGGCCACTTTTTAAAATTCTCTTGACATTTTACCTAAATTAATAAGTATGTATACCAATCCAACCAGTTTTCAGTATTAAAGAGTGATCTGAAAGAAAAGAATGGCTAAATAATTTGGGCTTTGTATTTAGAAGAAACCTAGAGGGAAAGGGGATAAGGGGAAAGCAACTAAGGTGAGGATGTGACTCCCTGGGACAGTGATTCACAGCCAGACTCTTAAATCACCCAGTTAGTGTCTACATAAGGTACTATCTTAGTGACTAAGTGATAAGGATGCTAACTAGCATAGTTCAAAAGTAAAACCTTTGTTTTGAAACATCATGTGCCATCAAAGTTACCCACAATCCCCATTTAATCCAAAGGGCCCATATAGCGCAAAAACCAAAAGCCACACCAATCTTTGATTTTGTCTGAGAACATTACTCACTGCCACCTGTCAACGTAGCCAATGTGAGCAGCTGTACCACCTGGGATTGCTAAATACCCTGTCAAAATCTGCAAATTTCCTAAAAAGCTGCCAGAAGCTTCCAGCCAGAATTAGGCTGTGACTTCAAAGAATGGCCATGGTGAGCTGTTCCAGCCACTTGAGCAGGAAGATCCAGCAGCCAGCCCCAGCAGACACCACAAGCAATTCTCCCATTTCTTCCTTTTTCTTTCTCAATGATTAAACTTGAATACTCTCTTTTAGTATCTGAAAGGTCATCAGTATCATCATCAGTCCAAACTTGCCCATTGTTCCTCTGAAGTCAGGGTGTTTTTCTTCAAGGTGAAGCATTCTGGGACATTTTCTTAGAAGCTTGGGGAGTCTGCTACATTTGCCTCCCTTTAAACTATATTGCACTTTCCCATTGTTCCAACTAAAAATGTTCACTGGAGACATTTGAAAGCCACAAAAGAATACAAGAAAAATGTAAAAATCATTCATAACTTCTCACCATACAGAGGTGCTATAAACATTCTAATGGCTACCCTGCCAAGCCTATTTTATCACTCACATAATATTTCTCCTTTCAAATTTCTTATTAAAGTAGAACATACAGACACTAAAATGAACCTCCCAATCCCTTTTAAAACTCCATTCTCCACACTGCCTGCTTTCTTGCCTAACAAAATCAGGCACATTGCCTTCTCTAAATTCCATTGGCTTCAAAAAACAGTCACATTCACATTTCAACATTCTTATTTTGAAAGAATGCTAATAATTGATAAAGTCAAATTCTACTTTGATGAAAATTCACTCTTAAAGTAATCAACATGGGCAGCGCCTGTGGCTCATCGAGTAGGGCGCCAGGGGTACGGGTTCAAACCCAGTCTTGGCCGAACCGCAAAACAGAAAAATAGCCAGGCGTTGTGGCGGGCACCTGTAGTCCCAGCTACTCGGGAGGCTGAGACAAGAGAATCGCCTAAGCCCAGGAGTTGGAGGTTGCTGTGAGCTGTGTGACGCCACGGCACTCTACCGAAGGCGATAAAGTGAGACTGTCTCTACAAAAAAAAAAAAAAAAGAAAGAAAGAAAGCAACATGTGTTCTCTGGATGTAGAATAGAATTTTAAAATAAGGAAAAAAATTTTAAACACCTGGTTTAACAACCCCATTGTACAAATGAGGAAGCTGCAGCCAGGAGAGATCACCTAGGTGGCTTCGGAGCCACCACTGCCCAGCTAAGGGTGAGCACCAAAAAGCAGCCTCTGATGACTCACCTAGGGCTCTTGCTGTTCTATCATCAGCACAAGCTTATCACTACTTACACAAGCTCTGAGTCAGAGGTGTTCAGCCTGCAAATGTCATGGAGGAGACCAGCTTCCCAATATAGAGAAAGACAGGATACTATCATACTTGTAAAGTTCAAATATTTCTATCTATTAAGGTTTATAGTAAAAGAGAAACCTTTGACACAAACAGCTCTGCAAAGATGCATGAACAACCGCAAATAATGCTTTTTTCTTTGTTCATTTCTAATGCCAAAATTAATGGTCTTTGGGTTGCAGTCGATACAACAATTATGCAAATATAAAGTCTATGTATTAAGAAAATTTATTGTAACTTACTCAGGCACACTCCCTCAAGCATACTAAACTTTCAGGAGAAACATGAATGTGAGGCCAAAGGAGGCAGGAGACTTAGGAAATTCAGTTTTGACTTAATGGTATGACATTTTCTTCCTTTATAACATTAAATGATAAAGGAATAGAAAAATAAGATTCTATAGTTTAGTAATCCTGGTGAAAGCCCAATAATTGGGTCTTAGCTATTTCAAATAGAACAAGTAACCAGTCAGCTGAACTTCCTTGTGGAAGGAAGAGAAAAATATCTTTTTTAGTGGAATACACTGAATAAGTTTTTTTTTTTTTTTTTAACACAGTCTGGATCTAATTATTAGTAAGTCTAAAGTTTTAGGTTCCAGTAACAAAAACTTTATGCCCGAATGACATTTTGCCAAAATGCAAAATGCTTCAAACGTCTCATGAGTCATTGTGAACTGTGAATTAAATTCGAATTAAAAAGAATGTTATGACTAAAGCAGGCATAGCTGCATAGGCCAAATATTTAGCATCAGGAAGAAAATAGTAAGATAAAAACTTTAAAGTTTTATAGGTAGAGATCTTCTTTCACAAGCTCCATATTAAATTAGAGATGCAAATACCTGTTTGTAGCTGACCAGAAAATCCTGAACTCTTGAATAGTAATATAAGATCTGTTGCAACCAAGAACATATATCAGAAATTAACTTTCTGAACTCTGGGAGGCCAAAACGGGTGGATTGCTTGAGCTCATGAGTTTGAGACCAGTCTGAGTAAGAGTGCGACCCCTGTCTCTACTTTTTTAACAAAACAAACTAGCCGGCGCTGTGGCAGGCCCCTGTACTTCCAGCTACTCAAGAGGCCGTGGTAAGAGGATTGCTCAAGCCCAAGAGTTTTGGGGTTGCTGTGAGCTATGATGCCACAGCATTCAATCCACTCTACCCAACATGACAGAGTAAGACTGTCTCAAAAACAAAATTAACTTTCTAACTCAAAGAAAGATTGCTTACACGTCTTTTCCCAGCTGAAACAAGTGTCACAGATGTGCAAATCTTTCATCATCATACCAGCATTTACCCAGAACATGCACATACTGCCCATGTGAAATGTCTGAGTGTCATGTCTAAGAACTCACTGGCTAACCTAAAATTCCCATCCAGCAACTGTGGTGTGAACTGACACAAAGACTGTACCCGTGACTTTAAAAACCCTTCTGTGGCATTAATTATTCCAGAGGCCTCAATGTGACGTAAGCCACTTACTTATATTCACTCAGAACCATGTCCAAGAGCTCCATCAGATGTCAATAGTCACTAAATAGGAGTCGAGCTCCCTCTTGTCACTTTTACTTACAAATTATAGTTCCTAAGCCTAAAATGCTCACAATTCTGTACAACTATCTTCTTTTTTTTTGTAGAGACAGAGTCTCACTTTATTACCTTTGGTAGAGTGCTATGGCATCACACAGCTCACAGCAACCTCCAACTCCTGGGCTTAGATGATTGTCTTGCCTCAGCCTCACGAGTAGCTGGGACCACAGGCGCCCGCCACAAAACCCTGCTATTTTATTTTTGTAGTTTGGCCGGGGCCGAGTTTGAACCCGCCACCCAAGGTATATGGAGCCGGCGCCCTACTCACTGAGACAAAGGCGCCGCTCCAACTACCTCCTTGGTAATGAAAGCAGTTTCTTTGAAGGATTCCTGCATATTTAATCAGAAATACCTCCCCCCTAGAAATCAATTCAGCCAGAGAAAGTCACATTTTCTTGAGAAAAAGGGCAAAAAATGGTGCTTGTATTCAAATTCCAGTCTGACTCTAGTATTAATAGGTATCAATTATTTAGTGTACACTGCAGGCCAGCTACCAAGTTGAGCAGTTATTAAGCCTCAAACTGATTTTAGGAGAAGGAAACATCTTTATCTGATATGAGAAAACCAAGGCTTGGAGAAGTCAAATCACCTGCCAGAGCTCTGGTAGGCTGGTATATGGGGGGGAGGGCTGGGGTTGGAATCAGAGAAGCCCAACTAGAAATCCCTGGGCCAATCTGGGACCCAGATTCACTTGACCCACTCTATGCCTGTGAAAATTTTTAAACAATTGCCAATATTAGAAACCGTCCACACAGAGCCAAGTGTGGTGGCACATGCCTGCAGTCCCAGCTCCTTGGGAGGATGAAGGAGGAGAATCACTTAAACCCAGGAGTTTGAGAGGAGCCTGGGTGGTACAGTGAGATCCCCATCTCAAAAAAAAAAGTTCACACAGAAAGTACGGATTGCCCACTACTCTTGGAAATCACATTTGGCAATAGTCTCCAGGAATTCCTCAAGGTCACAACAAGCTGGAACCAAGAAGCTCCCTTCAGACCAGACATGGGCCATCCAGTTTGCCAATCTCCACCATTCCCTGGCATCCTGCATGTGAGCAGCTTTGTGTATCTGTCCCCTGCTGGGCCCTTCTGGTATCTGCATTTGTTCTTAAGCCCATGGCTAAGTCCCTAGGAACTCAGGGAAGGTCTCTGTACCTAACTTCTCTGACTACCATGGAAGACACTTGACCTGTTCAAGCCTCCAAATACTTGAGTGGCTTAATGGAGACTGAGCTTTAGCTTTATTGACAAACCTGAACAGGTTCAGAAAATTCCCCAACCCTAAGACCTGCAGTGTCCTTGATTCACCATGACTGTGTAAGCCTTAGATTACTGAAAGGGCTCCATTCTTCAGCAGGCAAGCCAGTTACTTACTGTCGTATCTGAAGGTGATATTGTGCAGCCCGCTGTTTCTGCTGGCCGGCCCCACTCCCTGTGGGAAAACAAGAGAACAGGATGCAGACTGAAGCCAATTTGCTCTTCCAGTACAGATCCCCATGGAGTATAAGTGCATGTAGAATTGGGGAGACCCGGGGTCTTGCCGGTTCCACCCACCACTCCTCCTGCCTACTCCAGGGCCCTCTGACACCAAACTCCCTCCAGCCCAGGAGATTCCCAGGAGTGAGCAGTTAAGAATGCTCACTTCCCAGCTGTGTGACGCCACGGCACTCTACTGAGGGCGATAAAGTAAGATTCTGTCTCTACAAAAAAAAAAAAAAAAAAGAATGCTCACTTCCCTAAGACAGGAGAAGTAGGTTGTTCTGTTGAGGGGTTAAATAATAATTCATTAACAGTAAAATTGGGAGACCGACAAAGAGCTGCCAGCTGGAGCCCTTCCAGTTAGATTCACTTTGAGCACTGATTGGTTATAAAATGTGCCTACTCCAGACGCCTTCATCTGCAAGCTCTATTAAGCCAAGACAGATCGGCAATTCCTTCAGTCTAAGGAAACCAGTTTCTCATTCCAAGACTGGGAATGAGTGTGGGAATAAGCCGTTATTTTTAATGAGAAAATTCTTCATTGCATCCATACCTATGCTTGGAATACATAGGGTGGGTCATAAAAGAAAAAAGACTTTAAAAGGTCTAACTCTTGGTGATGTGGCCGTTAGCCATCTGCACTCTTAATAGCAGGGCTAACAACTCCGCCAGACTTCCCACTTCCATTCCAGCACCCACAGAGGGAATACCGAAACCCTCTCATTGACCCGTCTTTACTAACCCACCACTTACCCATCATGGAAAAGAGCAGCTATAGATCTAAGGAATCTGACTTGTCTGTTTTTATAGTAATCTGCAAATGTGCTGTATTAATTGCAGGACTCTCTAAAATATGTTAATTCTGCAATGCTAAATGATGGGAAAATATCCTAATCATACTGCTAAAGTTTCCACTTAACAAGGAGGATGTGGGGGGAGACTATAAGTTGGCAGCCTGGTATTTAATGGGCAATTGTTACACTCAGACACAATGTGGAGGACACTTCTGATGGAGCTCAGGGTTTCAGACCACAACCCCATCACATCCAGATGCTACAGGCATGTTCACATTGCTTAACCTGAGGCCAGGCACGCCCCCTGAAACTGTATCCTTGAGCTCAGAAATACACTGGGCCTTGGGAAAGCACAGCTGTGCAGGAAGGGGCACATGGACAAGCACACACACGCACACATACACATACACTCTCTAACGTGTAACACAAAACGTCAATCAACACGGTGCACCAGCCTAGTCTTCTGGGGGCTCTCCTGCTTCATGGTTTACCTGCCTTCTCCAGCTTTCCTCCTCCATCCTCTCTTCCCCACGTACCCAAGATTCCAGAATACCTCACCTGAACTAAAACACTTTGGAATGCATCATTACCTTCTTAAAATCCTAAGAGTGTCCATTACTCCTTAGGGACAAAGTCACAGTCTGTGCAGCTAGAGGCTGCCTAACCTCCAAATGGTAAAGACCAGAGTAATTAACAACCAGGCAAGAGACCAGGAAGGAAACAATTCAATAACCCTCAACCTTTGATCTCTAAGACCAAAGCTCTGAGACTTCCCAACAATGCCCTCTACTCCCTTATAAACCCCCAGGATCTAAACTTACTTAACATCTATTAGGAGCTAGAAAAATTACACTAGGTGGCAAACAAAACAGCTACTGTCCCTGCCCTCAGAGAATGAAAGAGCATGACTGCATCCTTTCAAAGAGTAACTAGGCACGTGGGCCACACCTAAGACATACAGACAAATCTCAGATCAATCCCTGGCCCTCCATAATGCCTAGTTTACAGGGCAAAACAAGGTATCTGTAGCTAGGGCGAAAGAGCCAGGTGGCCATAAATAAACATGCAACATAGGAAAGCTGGAAGGTAGACCCTGAGTAAGGAGGAATGAAGGTAAGGATGAAACATGCCAGAAGCTTAAAAGAGGGAAGGATAACTGAGCTAGAATGAAGAAAAAAACAAGAGCAGTAGCACAGAAGGGAAACGAACACAATCTAGGGGCCTAAGTAGGCACCGCAAACCTCGCATCCTCTACCTGGTGTCCAAGGGCAAACCACACCACTGGGCCTGGTTTCAACTATTTTTAATTTTTAAAAACTCATGTGGCTTTTCTCTGGGAGGAGGGTTTGAGGAGGAGCACATGAAGCCCTGTAGAAGAACTTTTCAAAAACGAAGCACACTCCCCATTTAATAGCGTGCTGCGAGGTAATAGACTCTGTTGACCATTCACCTCACTGTGGGACTTGGTCAGCTCTCCCTTCTTTTCCTGTTTCCCCTACATTTCTTGTGTTCGTTTCCTCTATATTTTCCCAGAAACATGTTTTTAACAGACATTTATTAGACACGCTAATGCATTGTAGAAAGGAGCCTAAGACCATGAGATGTGCTACATCATGTATGTAAGAACGTAAATCCTTCCAAATACAGTCTCTGCGATGTGTGTGAGCTGTCCAGAGGGGGGCTCAGTGAGGCTGTCTTGAAGGATGGTGAGTCTCGCACATAGCTCACACTCCCCACAGAGCATTCCACCTTGGCCTCAGCCCCACAGGGCTGGGCACTCAGTTATGAACCAGACCCAGGTCCTGACCTCAAGGAGCTAGGTCAGGGCCAAACACATAGATCTGCCCTCACTCCCTTGCTCCAAGTCCTTCACTTGCTCCCTATTCTCCTTAGACCACTCCTGATGTGACCCCTGCCTAACTTTCCAGCATTCCCTTCTCCACCTTCCAAACCCCTTGGGCCTTGCAGTTCTGCCCAGAACATGTTCTTAGGCACTCCTGCTTGCCTAGACCCCCCCCTTTCCCACATGCCCTGTAGAGATCTCCTGGTCAGTGGCCTGCCTAAGTCTAGCTCCTGTCCCTCGGTGTTCCTGACACATCTGCCTGCATACTCACTTGACAGAAGCACAGTACTTTACCCCACAATTTGAATAGCATAATACTTCTGTGAATGTAGATACAAAATAATAATTCTAATTCCACAGAAGACCTGTGACCATCCAAGCCTGGTCATGGAGCTTAGAAGCAGAGACCCCATCCAGCTACAGGTTTTTTGTGTGCCCTAAAGACCTTTTACTCCTGGAAGTCCTTGAGAGCACAGCTTCCTGGGACACACACAACAGATGCTCCATTGGGTTGTCCTGGTGCACATAGAATAATGTAGACACAGTGTGCCAGGCTAGCCCAATGTTTTCTTTAAACTTTGTGGGAGACAGAACCTCTGACTATGCTATTTTACATATAAAAAAGGACCATGCGGATGTGATTAAGTTTATGGGTCCTAAGATGGGGAGAGTAGTGTGTGTTATCCAGGGAGACTCAATGTGATCGATCACAGGGTCCTCATAAGAGGGAGACAGAAGGGGAGATGTGCTGATGCAGGCAACGACTGAAGATGCGATAGGCTGGTTCTGAAGATGGAGGAAGGAGGGGCCGACGAGCCAAGGAAAACAGGCGGCCTTTGGAGGCTGGAAAAGGCAAGGCGGGCGTTCTCCTCAGAGCCTCCACAGGGGCCAGCCCGGACAACACCTTGACTTTACCCACATAAGACCTATATTGAAAAAAAGAGGGAAAAAAAAAGATCTGCATTGAACTTCTGACTTCCAGAACCATCACATCTATGTTATTTTAAGCAATTAAGTTTGTGGTGATTACAGCAGCAAATAAAAGCTAATAGACACTTACACAATTTCAGCTGCAATGTGGATAAAATAGATTTTGATGTCACACATACTCACAACTGACTGCTTATCACTGTACTCTCCCCCACCCTGGCTTCAGGCAGACAGCGAGCCATCACAACTGCTGCTTGAGAGTCTGCCATCCTAGATACAGGCTTCTGTGAGCTGGCTGGGGGCTTGTCTGGAGTAGAGGAGTGGTTAAGAAAATGGGTGTGGCTGAGTACAGTGGCTCACACCTATAATCCTAGCACTCTGGGAGGTAGAGGCAGGAGGATCTTTTGAGCTCAAGAGTTCAAGACCAGCCTGAGCAAGAGGGAGACCCCGTCTCTACTAAAAATAGAAAAATTAGCCAGGCATTGTGGCGCACACCTATAGTCCCAGGTACTAGGGAGGCTGAAGTAGGAGAATCGCTTGATGCCAGGAGTTTGAGGTTGCTGTGAACTAGGCTGATGCCACTGCACTCTAGGCTGGGTAACAGAGTGAGACTCTGTCTCAAAAAAAGAGAAAAATGGCTCAGCGCCTGTGGTTCAAGCAGCTAAGGCACCAGCCACATACACCTGAGCTGGAGGGTTCGAATCCATCCCGGGCCCGCCAAACAATGACGGCTGCAACCAAAAAATAACCAGGCGTTGTGGTGGGCGCCCATAGTCCCAGCTACTTGGAAGGCAGAGGCAGGAGACTCGCGTGAGCCCAGGAGTTGGAAGTTGCTGTGAGTTGTGATGCCACAGCACTCTACCCAGGGCGACAGCTTGAGACTCTGTCTCAAAAAAAAGAAAAGAAAAAAAAAATGGGTTTTGGAGCTCTACTGATATATGTTCAAACCACCCCTTTCCAACTGTGAGACCCTGGGCAAGTATCTGAACCATCCTATAAAGTATTTGAATAAAAGTTTCTGGAAAGGACTGGTGTGGAGTTTGCACAGACTCTGACACTCGTGAACTCAGAAATGTTTATGTTATCCTTTCAGACTCTTGCTTCAACAAAGGAGGTGAGAGGCATACTACAGGCAAGTTATAAGGAGGTACATTAGGGAGACCCAGGAAAGCCCGGGGGAGGTGCATGTCCGGGTATGATCTGTCTCCAGATTGCAGGAGATGAGGCAGACAGGCAAGTCAGGACAAAGTGGCAGGAGGCACTGACCACCTGACTGGAAGTGTGTTCTACTGATGTCACAGTGGGAACTGAGTGGCCCAGTAACTCCATTTCTGGTAAGTGCACAAGTTGGATTAGAAGAGGAGAGGCTGAAGACAGACTGGCCTGGTGGCTCCCAACAGTAATCCCAGCCCTCTAGGAGGCTGAGGTGGGAGGCTCCCTTGAAGTCAGGAGTATGAGACCAGCCTGAGCAAGAAGTGAGACCCCATCTCTTCTAAAAATAGAAAAAAACTAGCTGAGCATTGTGGTGGACTCATGTAGTTCTACCTACTTGTGAGGCTTTGCTCAAGAGGATTGCTCAAACCCAAGAGTCTGAGGTGCTGTGAGCTACAATGACGATGCCACAACTCTCTACCCAGAGCAACAAAGTGAGACTCTGTCTCAAGGAAGGGGAAAAAAAAAGACAGACTGGCTAGAAAGGGCAGCCTCCAAAAGCCCTGCCCCATGGGCCTTGGCCTGGTCCATAGTCAGCCCTTGATAAATACTGATTTTTCTGCTTGAACAAATGAATGCATGATTAAGCCAGGTAATATACACCAAGAACCTAGCTTGGAGTTACACAGTGATTTACAGGCTCAGATTCAGGGGCCACACTAAAAGAAAACAGTTATAAAACTCATCGATAGCTTTGTAAAATGTTCTTCAGCAAACAATCCCAAGCTTTTAGTTACTGTGTTGTTTTGATATTTAATGAGCTCATGACTAAAGATACGTGTTTGTTGCCTCTTACATAAAAACTATAAACACCAAAGCTGCAACCTTAGGGTGCCATGTTCTTACTTAATTAACCCATTTGCTGCACTGATGGGTTGCTTTTAATTTGTTATAAAGTGGGCTAAGAGGCAAGTCCCAGGAGCCTGAAGCTCCACTATGAAATTCCTTTGGTTGGTGCTCCATGGTCAGCAGAAACGGAAGCCACAAATGGGAACATAATGGAGAAAACATCTACTCAGGAAGGGAGGAAAGGATAACCCTTAAGTGTTCTAAAGGAATAAAATTCAAAAGGCAAAAACCCACACCATGCTCCAGCCATATGGCAAAGAAGCAAAGGCCTGGACACAAAAAGACAGCCACGGAGCAGGATCCCAATTTACCTCCAAGACAGCTTAACTGCAATTTTGGAAAAATGCATTTTGAAAAGAACTGTGCTAAATACAGCAGGCCAAACAATAATCAATTAAGAAACTTCAGAAAGCCCGTATTTGGTTTCACATACAATCTTAAGAGGATGGGTTTTTAAAAGGTATACCTAGTAACTACTTAAAACTATGGCCAAGTCATACTTCCTATTTTTCCATACTTCTCCATTTTTCCATTTTTTCCATCTTGGGTTTCCAATGTGTCAATATGATGAAAAGATAGCAGACAGCAGTTTGAGGCTTAAATTGTACAAGAGGACTAAACCTTGGCCTATGACCAGTGGACACGGGGAAGGCAGGAGGCAGAACGCACAGCCCCTTTGACTGAGCTATTTCAAGTGGCTTCAAAAGCAAAGACAGACCCTACTGATTTCAGTTCAAACCTTTGGAAGAAGAAAAAAAAGTCTGCAACAGAGAAGCCCCAGGTGATGTAAGCTGAGGAGAATGCTGGCTTACCCAAAACACAAGGAAAATAAATCACAAAGTCAGCCTGGGCCTGGATCTATTCAATATTGTCTCCACATTCCCAGGAGCTGTTTCTCTGTTTCTTTCTCTCTCATCCTCCCCCATCTAGGTGCAACCGACTTCAGAAATGAAGGGTGCCAACAGTCTGTCTAGGGAGAGGTGAGATCTTGGATGTGTAGCAAGGAAACACACAAGCTTGGGGGTGGGGAACTGCTGGGTTCCCACCAGCAATTACCATGTCGGCAAAGACCTGGAGATCTTAGGCTAATTAAAGAGATTTGCTCAGGGAGGTAGGAAATCACTGCTCCAGAGCACGGCCTGTGCACCAGACCAAAGCCATAATCATGATTCATCTCTGACATGTAGCTAATCAGCACACACATGTTCCTAATTTCACGCTCCCCAAAGGAAAGCTGAAGGGACGATTGTTTCTGAGCTCTAACATGGAGCCAGCCTATGCCAAGTTACCATGTGTCCTGCTTATCAAACTGAAAGCTCTAGTGTTCATCCAAGCTTCTTTTTGCTATCCCACCCCTTGAGCCACGCCTGCCCCAATCCATTTATTAAACATAAGGATGTGTTAGGACATTTACATGAGTTAAATTTCAGACAGCAACTTCTCTAAATGACAGTGGCCTACATGGGATTGCACATATTTTAAAATGAACTTCCCACTCCTGACTTTATGATTTCCTTATCATTTTGCTGCTGGAACATACCTGTGCAGTTAAAGCCCAGAGATAGCAACACACATACCTATGCACACAAAAGCTAGCTTTCTTCCTATGTTTAAAAACTAAACAAAATGAAGTTCCACAGCTTCCTCGGTTTTCACAAAGCAAAAGCTTAAGTATTTTTCCTAATTAGTCTGTTAAGGACCCAGGCTGCATGTTCTCCCATGTCTGATACTCACAAATAGACAGGATTGTTCCATTTTCCTTATTCTGAAAACGTCAAAGGCAAGCTATAAAACATGTCTCTGGACAGGGAGCAAGGCTTTCCTCTCTGCTTCACAGGCCACTCCCATGTGCTCAAATGAGAACCACATGTTAGGGAACTGGCATTTCTAAGGTAACAGTCAACCCATCTGTAGCTTGAAATGCACATACAGACAACTTGCAGACACAGATTAACTGGTTTTCTGGAAATACTGGGTACAAAGAGAAAGCAAACAACTAAGCACCCAAATGCCCAGCCAGCAAATCAGCTACTGGCTGGCTCACTCACTTAGGAGTGAAAGGGACAATTACCAGGACTCACTCCAGAAGCCCAAGAAAGTCTCTTCCTATGAGGGCAAAACAGTGATTAGACAATAGAGAAAAACTTAAAGCTAAACATGATTGTTATGCCTAAGCTGGGAGGAAATGTTCAGATCAAAACATAACTACTAATAAAAAGGCTTAGGACCACACAGAGAGAGCTGTGCTGCTCTGAATTGTGTTGACTTCAAATACCACTGTTTCCGAGGCCTGCGGACTGAGTCTCCAAATGCTGTGTCACATCTGGAATTCTGCTTTTGCAGCACAAATGCCTGCAGAAATGGGGGAATTGTGATGTTGCCATGGGTACCTAGCTTCCTCCACCCCAACAGGTCCCTGGCAAGCCCCACAACCTCGCTTCCTTCAAGGTGGATTTCCCATATTTGGAAATTACTCAAGGTGGATTTCCTATATTTGGAAAGGCACCCTTTTAAGTTTTGCTGCTAATAGGAACATTACAGGATATGCTAGAAAAAAAGGTGACCCTTCTGTCAGCCTATTAAATCTGTTGACCTAGTGGTCTTTGACAGAATAACCTCCTTAATATAACAGTGGGAAGCAGCAAGTTAGCATTAGACCCTCCTTCAAAATTTATGGCTTCCCCCCCTTCTCTAAGAAAGAAACAAGCTTCAAGCATCCTTTTTATTTTATTATTATTATTTCTTTAATTTTTGAGAAAGAGTCTCACTCTGTTGCCCTGGGTAGAGTGCCACAGCATCATAGCTTACAGCAACCTCAAACTCCTGGGCTCAAGGGATCCTCCTGCCTAGCCTCCCAAGTAGCTGAGACTTGTAAAACACCTCCTACCATGCCTACCTAGTTTGTGTATTTTTATAGAAACGAGTTTCACTCTTGGTCAGGCTGGTCTCAAAACTACTGAGCTCCAGGAATAATTTCACCTCGGCTCCCAGAGTGCTGGGATCATGCATGAGCCACTGTGCAAGCTTTAAGCATCCTTTTTTAACTCTCCTGTTCTCTCTTGCAAAAACCCAAGTGAGTCAACCTGTGCTCAAAATTGCCTTCCATTGATGGCTCATGGGAGGACCCCAGGCTTAGCCTTGTCCTGGTAGGGATTGAGCCTCTAAGCCCTCTCCTGCAGAGGTACAGGCCAAGGCAAGGTACTTTCACTTTTAATTATTATTAATATCATTATTTTTTGAGTCTTATTTTGTCACCTTCAGTAGAGTGCCATGGCGTCATAACTCACAGCAACCTCAAACTCTTGGGCTTAAGTGAACTTCTTGCCTCAGCCTTTTGAGTAGATGGGAGCTACAGGTGGCCACTACAGGTGGCGGACACAATGCCCAGCTATTTTTAGAGATGGAGTCTCTTGCTCAGGCTGGTCTTCTGAGCTCACGGGTTTACCCACCATTACAGACATGAACCTGTACTTCACTTTTAATTATTAATGGCCCTGTTGTCATTAAGAGGAAAGGGTTCCTAGAAAAACATCCTTGCCCAATTTCCCTCAGAAACATTTCTTACACAATTTCAGGAGTTTGTCAGAGCTTCTAAAGGCCACCCAATGGCCTCCGAAGGCTACAAAGGCGCTAGGTCCAAAGCTCCATGTAGACACAAAGAATCCAGAGACCCCTGGCTCAGCGCCTGTGGCTCAACGGCCTAAGGCGCCAGCCACATACATCTGAGCTGGCGGGTACGAATCCAGCCTGGGCCCGCCAAACAACAATGACGGCTGCAACCGAAAAATGGCCAGGCATTGTGGCGGGCGCCTATAGTCCCAGCTACTTGGGAGGCAGAGGCAAGAGACTCCCTTGAGACCAGGAATTGGAGGTTGCTGTGAGCTGTGATGCCACCGCACTCTATCCAGGGTGACAGCTTGAGGCTCTGTCTCAAAAAAAAAAAAATCCAGAGACCCCACTTAGAAACGAAGAAGTATAAACCCTCCAACTGACCCACCCCATATGGATTCAGACATTCACATACATACAGCCCCTCTTGGGTGCTGGTAGGTGCCCCATCACCCCTCATCCTGCCATAGTCCCACCTCCCTAGGACTCTAGTTCGTTCAAAACCTCATCTTTCTGTCCGTAAGTTCTCACTTAGCTAAAGTCAGAGTGACCCTTCTGCCTCTTTCTGCAAGGTCTAGCCTTTCCCAGAAGATTTCTTAGGGGAGAGAGAGGGAATTGATCAGCCCAGAGGGGAAGAAACAGTCAGCAAAGGCCCTTCCCCTTTTCAGGGGTGATGCTGAACAATATAGTGTGACCCCCTGATCAAACCATTTCCATGTAGTCTCTCAGATACTACATCCTAAAATGTTCCCCAAGGTGCAGAGAGGGTTTGTGAGTGCCTGTGTGTCAATGCACACACACCCAGCTACACAGCCAACGCCCCCCCCCAAAAAACCCCAAAACCAATAAATCCACTAGGCAGTCAGCAGCACTGGCTCCAGGTGTTAACACTTAGCGCATCCTGCCCAGCCCCCTCCAGCTACAGGCCAGCAGCCTGGGAGCCGGACACAGCAATTAGGCCCTTCCCGGGGTGGGCGCCTTTGTCCCCTCGCTAACATCATTAGTGTCTGACTTCCTGTGCACAACCGGGCCTCCTGGGGGGCAATCACGGCTGACCGGGGCAAGGCATTAGACATCCTTTGTCAGAGACCCTCAAATGTTAACAAGCATGTGAACAAGTTTCTTCTCCCTCACCCTGCTCCCCCCTCCCACCTCAGCAGCTCTTCTAGCCCACCACTCTGGAGGCAATTCTCAACTGACTTGTTCTCCTCTAGTTGTGGGAATGTGTGTTACTTGGGAGAAACACCAAGTCTCAAAGCGTTGTGCATAAAGGGCCTCCAAACCTGATCTCATAGGATGCTTTATAAGCACGCACTCTCATTTGGTGACTGTCCACTAGTTACAAGGGCTGTGTCACTTCTCTCACATTAATTAGGGTGAAATGAACAAAGGTGAAGGTGTTCCACTGACATGAGTCCTCCCAGTGTTCCCTTGACCAAAGAGGTAGTGCATTCTTACGAGCTCATTGCCTCCAAATGTAAGGACTTACTGAAGGCTCCATAGGATCCCGAGGGTTTCAGGGGTCAGATCTGAAAATGAGGTGAGTGAGTTGCTATATAGCTACAATTCCAAATTGTCATCCCTCCTGGCAATACTAGCCCCACCAGGACCACAATCACCTTGTTTATCTCTAGTAGAGTCTCAGCTTTGTATTTGGGGTGCGTATGTTTGGGAATTTGTGTTTGCATACACAGATTTGCACACAGTTATTTCAGGGCACTTTTGAACTGCTGAAACCAACCCTTCCCCTCACCTGCCTACCTCAGAGTCCCACTCCTGCAATAGCTTGACAACTTAAAACCAGGTCCCTTGAATGACAGACAGAAGTTTTACTTTGGTGATAAAAACTAAATTCAAGGCTTGGCGCCTATAGCTCAGTGGTTAGGGCACCAGCCACATGCATGGGGCTGGTGGGTTTGAGCCTGGCCTGGGCATGCTAACTAATGACAATAACAACAAAAAAATAGTCAGGCGTTATGGCGAGCACCTATAGTCCCAGTTAGTTGGGAGGCTGAGGCAAGAGAATCACTTAAGCCCAAGAGTTTGAGTTCGCTGTGAACTCTGATGCCACAGCACTCTATCTAGGGTGACATAGTGAGACTCTGTCTCAAAAAGAAAAAAACAAAATTCAAATGGAGGAAGTATGTGGTTAAGGCAAATCCTCCATTTTAATTAAAACTCTTGGATTGATGCAGCCCAATGGTAATCCTTTATGAGAAGTTATGGACCCAAAGATGTAAGATTATTCTGAGGCTCAAAATAAAAAGAAAATGGAGACCTGGTTCTGTGTGGGCAATGTGGTCTTTATTCCACCCGGGTGCAGGTGGGGTGAAATCCCTGACTCGGAAAGAATTCCACACGTGGGCCATGGTGGATGGGATCTAAAGGGTCAAGGAGGCAGGGACTGGTACAGGCATTGTTTCCTGGGTGGGACATGCTCTCAATCCCTCCCCAGGGGGTCAGTCCATTCACCCTATCACTTTATAGGCAGTATTTGTTACAACTCCGTAATTGAACTCTGTTTAAGATGTTAGGGCTCATGTACTTTACAAAGTAGCAAAACAAAGGGTAACTATTAAGCACAAGAGCCCATTAAAGACAGAGGTGTCTATCACTTTTCAGATCACTAATGACATCATATCTGCAGTCAAGTCACTTTCCCTGACTCAAGCTAAACAAAGTTAACGATGATGTAGCTAATTCTTATTCTCTCTTTTTTTCCCCATCACTGAATGTGGAGGAAAATATGGTACTCAGAAGATGAAGAAAACAGTTGATTTTGGCTCGGCGCCTGTGGCTCAACAGGCTGAGGCGCCAGCCACGTACACCTGAGCTGGCGGGTTCGAATCCAGCCCGGGCCCGCCAAACAATAATGACGGCTGCAACCAAAAAATGGCTGGGCGTTGTGGTGGGTGCCTGTAGTCCCAGCTACTTGGGAGGCGGAGGCAGGAGACTGCTTGAGCCCAGGAATTGGAGGTTGCTGTAAGCCGTGAAGCCACAGCACTCTATCCAGGGTGACAGCTTGAGGCTCTGTCTAAAAAAAAAAAAAGAAAAGAAAAAACAGTTGATTTTTCCCACTCCTGCTCAACTGCTGTTGCAGAATGTGGTGTTTGTGGTCTACACACAAATTGGGTTAGGTTTTGGACACATTTTTAAATATCTGCTTAAGAGCCATTACAGATTATAATCTAAAACTCTGACTTTCCAAAATGAAGAATAATCCACAGCTTTGACTCCTAACTCTAGCCAGAATAAAACTCATTCAGCTTCAAACCTAAAATGCTGGTATAAGGCTAAGGCCACTATCACTCACACGATGCCAAATCCTCCACAAGTTCGTTTTGATGAACATTACAAGTTTCAAAGGGTAAAATAATTACACCATTGGTTCTGACTTTCACCCTTTGCCAAGCTAATTTTTAAATAATAGGCAATTGGAAGGATACGTTCAAACACGGAGTGATCCTTGTAACTTTACATATCCCAGCTTCTTGGATGGAAGCCAGCAGTCTGCTCTTAAACTATAAGCTATAAATTTAGAAGACTCTTTCCTAATTTCTCAGTGATACCACATGGAATGAATTCCTGTTAAAGTCACACAATGACACACCAATTAAATCTTTGTGTGATATTTGGGCCAGGAAATAATTGTTTTCCAAGAAGTGTTCCGCTTTGTTTTAATTTCCTTGAACAGCTAAAATGTCATCCTAAGAAGGATGGTGAAGAATGATGTAAAAATGAAGTATCAATGCCTTCCTCAAGCTTAGATTTAGATACATGTTCCTTGTGGGTAACAGAGGCAGTACACAACATTCCCAGGAATTAAGGTCTCCCTGCACTCCTCCCGCCTGCCCCAAAGGTTTCTGGCATGGACTGATATGGAGAGATCAGTTCAAAGCAAATTCATTGTGAGGCAGGGAAGGCAAAGGGAAGAGCAGGTAGGAGCCTATTTCCTCCCCAGATAAAGCGTCCTGGTGGTGTGCTCCTGTCCCTCTCCTGTAAGGATGAGGTAAGCAAATGGCACACACAACTTTCATCCTTCACCTATCAACAGGAAGAAACCAGTGGGTCTTGTTCTCTTCATTAGGCTTCTCATGGAGAAATGTTTATACGAACAAAGCAATATCACCAAAATAAATTAAAAGCCTCTAACATGGCTCGGCGCCAGCCATGTACACATGAGCTGGCGGGTTCGAAACCAGCCCGGGCCAGCCAAACAACAATGACGGCTGCAACCAAAAAATAGCTGGGCGTTGTGGCGGGCGCCTGTAGTCCCAGCTACTTGGGAGGCAGAGGCAGGAGACTCGCTTGAGCCCAGGAATTGGAGATTGCTGTGAGCTGTGATGCCACAGCCTCTATCCAGGGTGATAGCTTGAGGCTCTGTCTCAAAAAAAAAAAAAAAAAAAAAGCCTCTAACATTTTGTCATGATGTTAGCAAGAAACAGAAGCTTACCAGAAGAGATTAAAAGCAGTGATTAAACGTTAAAAAAAAAAAAAAAGAAAGAGGGTGACACCTGTGGCTCAAAGGAGTAGGGCACTGGCCCCATATGCCAGAGGTGGTGGGTTTAAACCCAGCCCCAGTCAAAAACTGAAAAAAAAAAAAAAAGTCCAAAGATTATGGCTGAAATGATTTCAAACTAAGGTTGGAAAGCCGGGTCAATGTGAGGCCAAGCTGTCAGGACTCAGAGCCAGTGTATTCCCAGGAGCTGCAGAGGAAAAGCCCCAAAGGGACAACTGGTTCAGGGTTCCATGTGCAGGAGGCTGGGAGGAAGACCAGGCAGGATTTACCATTTCCTGCTGGCCATTTCCCCTACTGCTCACAATGGGGTAGGACTCAGTGGTGTGCCTCAAACACATTCTATGAGAGTAGGTTTTCAAGGGCCAGGCACAGTGGCTCACACCTATAATTCTAGCACTAAGGGAGGTTGAGGCAGAGACCAGCCTGAGCAAGAGTGAGACCCAGTCTCTAAAAATAGCGAGGTATTGTGTGGGACACCTATAGTCCCAGCTATTTGGGAGGCTGAGGCAAGAGGATCACTTGAGCCCAAGAGTTTGAGGTTGCTGTGAGCTAAGATGCATGGCACTCTACCCAGGGTGACAGAGTGAGACTCTGTCTCAAAAAAAAAAAAAAAAAAGGGTTTTCCACTATAGGCCTTTCATTTGAAGAGAGCTTTACTCCTTGTATAAATACAAGTTCTAGGCAAAAGAAATTTAAATACAAAGAAGCATATGAAAATTCTCCCACCTCCCTCTCTCAATTATTTTGAAGAAGGCTCTTCCACTCCATCGAATATATCACATGTACTGTTACTTGACAGAAATCATACTCTAATACAAGTAACATTTGCTCTGATAAATCTCTACCAGCTACCAATAAATGCAGTTTCCTTTGAGAGAAATAAAAAAAAAAAGGCATAATAAGGCAAGGGGACAAATGGGCCAATTTTTTTCCAATTTACCAGTCACCTCCAATCATCCATCATTTTCTAAAAAGGAGAAGCAAGCATCATTATTAGGAAGCAGTAAAGCAGGCCCTTTCACCTGCACTGAAGCCAGCTGTGTACACGGAAAAGGCAAAGGGACAGATGTTGCCACAAGGCTATTCCCACAGGCACAGCACGTGGGTGTTTCAGGAGGTCGTCTATCAGTGTGGGCATCCCAAATGCTGTTCTGAGGTAACCAAATTATTATAATTTATCCTGTATATTTCTTTAAAGTTACATAAATTTAGGGGATTTATGATTAATTGGTTAGTTTCATTGGAATAACAGAAGTACAAATTAAAAAGGGAAAGTGACAAATCCAGAAAACAGTGTCCTCCTCCCTCCCATGCAGTGATCACAATACAGCACCATGAGCGATCGTGATACCAGCCGTGATCCGGATATGGCACAGTGATCCCGATACAGCACAGTGATCCTGATACGGCACAGTGATCCCAATTGGGCGCCGTGATCCCAATAGGGCGCTGTGATCCCGATACGGCACAGTGATCCAAATAGGGCGCCCTGATCCCAATAGGGCGCTGTGATCCTGATACGGCACAGTGATCACAATAGGGCGCCGTGATCCCGATACGGCACAGTGATCCCAATAGGGCGCCGTGATCCCGATACGGCACAGTGATCCCAATAGGGTGCTGTGATCCTGATACGGCACAGTGATCACAATAGGGCACTGTGATTCTGATACAGCACAGTGATCACAATAGGACACCGTGATCACAATAGGGCGCCGTGATCCCGATAAGGCACCGTGATCCCAATAGGGCACCGTGGTCACACACAGCACAGTGATCACAATAGGGCACGCTTATGACAATACAGCCATGATGAAACCTAAGAGCGCCAACTCTTTCCAGAGAGTAGGGGTGGCCCAGAAAACACTAGTGTGGTTGATTCTACAGAACAAGCCAAGGAGATAAAAAACAAATTCGCTGATCAAAGTTGTAAATTCCATTTTGTGACTACAATTGTAATACATGTGTAGCCTGGGCATCAAGGGAGAAAAAAATGATCTCTACTTCGAAAACTTAGCCGGATCTAAAACCAATAGTTAAGTGTACTTTGAGGTTCTCTCCTGCTCATTTGTTCATGAGAAACTTCAGCAAATGCTCTAGGATTTAACAACCAGATGTCTTAAGACCTTAATATATGTTCTTGCACTTGGGAAGGCCATTTCAAGTAATTGAGAATAAGAATATACTTCAGGGGCCAGGTGAGGTGGCTCACCCTTATAATCTAAACATTCTGGAAGGCCGAGGTAGGTAGACTGCCTGAGCTCATGGGTTCAAGATCATCCTAAGCCAGAATAAAACCTCATCTCTAAAAATAGCTTTTATGACCAGCACCTGTAGTCCCAGCTACTTGGGAGGCTGAGGCAACATAATCACTTGAGCCCAAAAGTTTGAGGTTACTGTGAGTTATGATGCCATGGCACTCTACAAAGGGTGACAAAGTGAGACTGTGTAAAAAAAAAAAAAAAAAAAAGATATACTTCAGTTTGGAAAACAAAACAAAAGACATGAAATTACAGTAGGTAAGGTTACCCATCCTTTATAGAATGACGGTGCTAAGTTAAGCAGTTGAGCTCCTGTGTAATAAAATTTCAAAGAAGAAGGCAACTCCTGTGGCTCAGCGAGTAGGGTGCTGGCCCCATATACCCAGGGTGGAGGGTTCAAACCCTGCCTCAGCCAAACTGCAACAATAAATAAATAAATAAAAATTTAAAAAAAAATTTCAAAGAAGAGATAGTTGAACAGAGGAAGGCTAGCCAGAGAAGTGTCTTCACAGAGGAGGCCTCTAGCTGAGTCCTAAAGCACATGAACCTTTGGGTGGGGGAAGGGGGAGTTTCAAGCAGAGGCAGGAGTGTGGAACCAAGAAAGAACACTGTCCAGTGCCCAGCACATGATGAGTAGTCAGTGAGTGCTGCTACTCCTCGATGGGTGACATGGAGCTTTCCTCATCATCTAGAGCAAACACTTTCAATAACCCTGGCATTGTAACTAACTCCCCATCCTTCTGTGTTAGACACCTACAATGGGTATCAAAAGATGGGCGCCACAGTGCTGGAATGAACAGTGGGTTCAGCTTTGCACACAGTTCACACTGGAGTCAGGTAAAACTCGAAGTGGTCTTTGCAGGTGTGAGTAGCCTGAGTTTGCCAGACAGGAGCTCAGGGGAAAGGTCCTCTGACACAGGCCAAGGTGGCAATGGGCTAAGGTGGGGGGGGGGAGTGAGGAGAGAAGAAAGAGGCAATAAAACAATTGCTTCAAAGGATGAAGCAAAAGGTAAGAGAACTGAATCAAACTGACGAGTCAGACTCCAGGGCCTGGAGATCAGACATGAGATGCCACTGACAAAACAGAGAAGACTGGAACTAGGGTGCCTGATTCCCTTCCCCCAGTATAGATGGAAGGTGTTTAAGAAGGAGGGGATGAGTCCTGATCACCACCCACTTCTAATTGTTGCCTATGATAAAAACTGTCACTAACTTTTGTTAGTTAGGTGAGTGCCACAAAGGCTCGAGGTGGGAGTTTCCATCATCATCTAATGTTCCCTTGTGGCTCTAAACACCTTGACTTTCCTGCCTGTACTCAGGGGAAATCAGCTTCCAGCTAGAGCTCAATAAATACTGCAGAGATAAGGAGAAGACTCAGAAGCAAAGGCCCTTTGTTAGCGTTTACCAACCCTTTGTCAAATTCCTGCTGATCAGGATCATTAAATATAATCTTGAAAAATCTTAACAGTAGTACAAAAAGATAGATATTGTATAATTCCATTTATATGATGTATTTAGAAACAGCTGAATTTATTTTTTATTTTTATTTTTATTTGAGACAGAGCCTCAAGCTGTCACCCTGGATAGAGTGCTATAGCATCACAGCTCACAGCAAACTACAATTCCTGGTCTCAAGTGAGTCTCTTGCCTCCATCTCCCAGGTAGCTGGGACTATAGACGCCCGCCACAACGCCCGGCCATTTTTTGGTTGCAGCCATTGTCGTTTGGCAGGCCCAGGCTGGATTCGAACTTGCCAGCTCAGGTGTATGTGGCTGGCGCCTTAGCCATTGAGCCATAGGCGCCAAGCCAAAACAGTTGAATTTATAAAGACAGAAAGTAGAATGTTACTTATCAGGGTTATGGGGAGAGAAGACTGGAGAGTTACTTGTTAATGGGTATGGAGTTTCCATTTAGGATGATGAAGAAGTTCTAGAGATGGACAGTGATGACGGTTGGGTTGCACAATATCATGAATTTACCTAATACTTTTGCAATGCACACTTGAAAAAAATGGTTGAAATGATCAATTTTATCCCATGTTTACTGTAGCACTATTCACAATAGCTACAATTTATAAGCAATCTTAAGTGTCCATCAGTGGACAAATGGATAAAAAAAAATTGTGGTCCACAGCCAGGGGCAGTGGCTTGTACCTGTAATCCTAGCACTCTGAGAGACTGAGGTAGGTGGACTGTCTGAGACAGGTGTTTGAGATCAGCCTGAGCAAGTATGATACCAGGTCTCTAAACATAGATGAGCATTGTGGCAGGAACTTATATTTCACCTACATGGGAGGCCGAGGCAATAGAATTGCTTGAGCCCCAACAGTTTGAGGTTGCTATGAGCTACGATGCCATGGCACTCTACCAGGGGTGACAAGGTGAAATTCTGTCTCAAAATAATAATTTTAACTAAAAAAATTTAATGGTAAATTTTATGTTATGTATATTTTACCACAATGATAAAAAATAGTAATAATAAAGAAAGAAACAGAAAGTTAAAAAAAAGGAAACAAAAGCAGGAAAGTAATGATGATGAACAGTGGAAACAATGTTGGGGCCCCGTTTACAAAGACAGCAGGGAGGTAAAGCAGACAGGAAGCAATTACAGCCGTCCATAGATGATGGAGAGGGCAGTGGCAGGGGTGGCAACAAAAGAACAAATCAAATCTGGGGGCAGTTTTAAGGAAAAAATGGCAGGACTTGGTGACAAGCGCAATAACAGATGTGATGATGAAATATTCAAAGATGTCTTGAAGGCTCCTAATTGGGGAAGTTGGAAGACAGTGATTTTAAGGCAATAAAGAAAACAATGGGGAAAGAGGATTTTTTTTTTTTTTAAGAGCAATACAGAAAAAACTTAGTGAAGGTAAGGTGACTACAGGATCTTCTTTTAATACCATAAACAGCAGAACCTCTATAAGGTGACAACGCCAGGGACTGTAACAAACTGGTCAACATATGGAGGTAGACAACATAAGGAACGAGGCCTACTGTATTGGCATTTACATGTATGTGGTGCATGTCCAATCCATGAAAATTAGGTCAACTTAAGGAGGCAGTCAGTGTAACGTGGTGGTCAATTCTGGAGGTCCTACTGTATCTGAGTGGGGGGTATATAGCATTAGAAGGCAGAAAGTACTGCATGAAATCAGGCTACAAAACCACATGGACAGATAGGCTAATATATAAGAGCCCTGCCCTTGGCCCTGGGAAGAGGCAGTGAGAAAACTGGAGATTCGCTGCCAGGTACCGTCTGTGTAGGTACTGAGCGCAGCACCCTGGAGGAAAAGCTGTTCTCACAACGTCCCATCCTACAGGACAGCCCTCTAATCTCCCATATTATGGATAAGTAAGAACACAGGGAGCCCAAGCACTTTACTGTTAGAGCCACTGTTAAAATAACAATACCTTTTTATGGTGTTTGAAACAATGCTATCTGGAAAATGTATGGGCTAAATAAACTAAACTACTAAATTCTAAATCAGGTTTTTTTTTTTTGAACCAAATACTCCTAACCACCTGGGCTAACCTAGCATCCAGAATAACTAGCAATTTCCCAGAACTCAAAAAGAAATAAAACGTCAGGGCTCGACGCCTGTGGCTCAACAGGCTAAGGCGTCAACCACATACACCTGAGCTGGCGGGTTCGAATCCAGCCCCCGGGCACGCCAAACAACAAAGATGGCTGCAACCAAAAAATGGCTGGGCATTGTGGCGGGCACCTGTAGTCCCAGCTACTTGGGAGGCGGAAGCAAGAGACTTGCTTGAGCCCAGGAATTGGAGGTTGCTGTGAGCTGTGATGCCACAGCACTCTACCCAGGGCGACAGCTTGAGGCTCTGTCTCAAAAAAAAAAAAAAAATAAAACTTCAAAAGATTAGCACATTATTAGCATGACTCAAAGTTAGCAAGTTAGGTAACAATTCAGGCAAACTCTTTTTGCCCAAATCTCATGAAAATGTAAATTTTTGCAAGAGGGCATGAATATAAGCATTAGTGTTCAGATCAGCCTGTTTTGGACATTATCCACCACTTGTCATCATTTGACAGATATACATCCATATAGCACAGACGAGCTTAGTGGATCAGTTTATTATGACATGACTAACAACCTTCTTCCCCAAAAGTAGGAAGGCAAAGTTGAAGTGTAGTCTTTGCTGACATTTGATTAATCTCCTAGATGAGGCCTACGGGAATATTGTATCTCTAAAGAGTTTATTTTCAGACACCCAGAACAGGTCTAGGGAAAGAATGACTCCAGGAACCAGTAAGTGTTAATACTATTTACACCAGTTAAATGCTTATCAATAATAAACATTTACTGGGTAGTGGCAGAACTATGGCCCTCATAACTTAACTACTTTGGTGTCTTTCTGAAAGTTCACCTTTAATTCCTAAACATAATGTTTAAGGGAAAAAAAAAAAAAAGAACTTCCGCAACTACTGGTTTGAACAGAACCATGTTATCTTAACGAGTTACTAAAACTAGTAAATCCTTCTGTATCTCATTTTTAAAAGTTTGATACCCATTAAATCTCTTGCAGAAATCTCCCCATACTAAAAGAACTCCATGCCAACATCCTGGTAGACTAGCATTAATGGAAGATCAACCTCATTCTCTTCTCAAAAATAGGCTTCTAGAAGAACCACCTAAGAGAAAAACAAACACTATCTGATAAAGGAAAGACAGATTCCATCTTTCATTACTTTGGGCTCTCAGATCTAGAACAGCATAATCTGATTTTATCTACGGTGTCCACCAAGAGGGCACTGCATGGCAGAGAAAGGAGAAGAAAAGGAGAAGAGTTGGACAAGGAGTATGAATACACTTACAGCCACAGAAAGCAGAAAAAGTAATTTCAAAGAGGGGCACATAGAGCCCCTACCCGGCCCTTTCCCACACCCACCAAAAAGAACCAACCATAAACTTTTAGCACCTGACAAAGACTTCAAGAGAGGCAAAAAGGACAACATTTTGGCCTAGCTAAGGGTTCTCTAGTCAACTCAATTCCTCTCTCTACTATTAAAATATGCAAGTGCAGTACTCATAAACAAAGGAATCATTTCAGTTTTTGCTTGGAAAAATGGAAGCCAATACATTCCTTCTGGGAATTCAGGGTAAGAATTTTACAAAAACAGTGTCCAGATGTGCTTCAAAATTCAGTCTGTTCTTTCTTTTGGGGAGGAGTGGAAGGAAAAACAAAGGGTGGGAGAGATATTTTATTAAAAATTTAAAAGGTTATTGGGTTTTTTTTGGCCTGCACACTAGCCCCTTCTCCTCTGACAAACAAGGTGGGAGCACCTGAGGCAGAACCTTCCTCCTCCTGGCAGGGGGCAGGGCCCGGCTGGCCACAGGTCACCAGCCTGAGTCTCAATGGCAAATCATTCCACCGGGTGGAAATGGGTGGAACAAGCAGGACACCCTAAAGGCCAAAAAAAAAATTTTTTTTTTGAGACAGTGCCTCAAGCTGTTACCCTGGATAGAGTGCCGTGGCATCACAGCTCATAGCAACCTCCAATTCCTGGGCTCAAGAGAGTCTCCTGCCTCCACCTCCCGAGTAGCTGGGACTACAGGTGCCCACCACAATGCCCGGTCATTTTTTGGTTGCAGCCGTCATTGCTATTTGGCGGGCCTGGGCTGGATTTGAACCCGGCAGCTCAGGTGTACATACATGGCTGGCACCTTAGCCGCTTGAGCCACAGGCACCGAGCCAGGCCAAAAATTCTTAATTAAAAATCAAGCACTTTTGCAATAAACTTTCACTAAAAAAAAAAAAAAGAAAAAAAAAAAGTCAGGGCAGCACCTGTGGCTCAGTGAGTAGAGTGCCAGCCCCATATACCGAGGGTGGCGGGTTCAAACCCGGCCCCATCCCAACTGCAACAAAAAAATGGCTTTGCATTGTGGCCTGAGCCTGTGGTTCCAGCTACCCAGGAGGCTGAGGCAAGAGAAT
>CAUYON010106973.1:0-11045 GCA_963573935.1 Arctocebus calabarensis
AACAAATTAGATTTTGTTAATGAAAATTTGAGGGTTGTGTACATTTAGCATGTAGAAATTGGTAGAGAAGAAATGATATCTTTAAGAGTAGAGTATTTCCAAGGGCTGCGGGTTCAAACCTGGCCCCGGCCGAACTGCATCAAAAATTAGCTGGGCGTTGTGGCGGGCGCCTGTAGTCCCAGCTACTTGGGAGGCTGAGGCAAGAGAATCGCTTGAGCCCAAGAGCTGGAGGTTGCTGTGAGCTGTGACTCAACAGCACTCCACCGAGTGCGATAGAGTGAGACTCTGTCGCCACAAAAAAAAAAAAAAGAGTAGAGTATTTCTTTGTTTTGTTACTCTATAAAATTATTTTGGAATGCTCTCTGTATAACTGACCTGGTGCTAGGTGTACAGTAGTGAGCAAAACAAACACGTCTCTGCCCTCTTGGAGCTTAGAGTCTAGTGGCAGATACAGTAAGCAAGTAAATTAATAGCTAACTACAAAATACGAAGTACTAAAGGGAGTGATACAGTGCAGGAATTAGAACAAACCCTCCCCAAGCAGAGGCAGCGGTTGTCCTGTGGAGGGGTTGGATAGGCCTTCTTGAGTGAAACTGGAAGGATGGCAGGGAGAGTCTTCCAGAAGCTGGCTGTGTGGTCCTGGCCTAAGCCCACTGGAGGGGAGGCTTTGAGGTTCTCGGTAAAGACAAGTCCTGTCGGGCTGAGTGACTGCAGTGAGGGTGGAAAAGGAAGGATGGGGATTAATTCTCAGCAAATGTGATAGCATCCATTGAGAGGTTAAGTTGGAAGTTGGGTGTTCTGATTTAACTTTTTAAAAGATTATATTCAGCTTTGCATACAGATTTTTTTGCTTAACAAAATAGATATATGTTGTTCTTTAAAGAAAATGTCTGTGTAAACCTTATTTATTAATTGGTGTTCTAATTATTTTTAAATTGAAAGGCAGTGGAAATTTAGAGTAGGAGTTGGCAAATATTTTTCAGAAAATGTTTTATTTATTTATTTATTTTTTACTGAAAAATGCATTAATTTTAGAGGGTAAATCTTTTTAGGCTTTGGTTGGAGTAATCATAAAATCCTATTTGCAACTACTCAGCTCTGCTTTTGTACCTTAAAAGCAGCCATAGGTAGTAAATAAATGAAAGAATAGTGTACATTCTATTGGAACTTTATTTATAGACTCTTAGAATTTAAATTTCATATAATTTTCACGTGTCAGGAAATACCCTTTGTTTTTTTTTTCCCCCAGTCATTAAAAACTGTAAGACTATATTCTTAGTCCAGAGGCCATACAAAAACTTATTTGCTGAACCTTGGTTTAGAGTATAGAATCTGTTTGGGATGAATCCTGGCTCTGTAGTTCATGGACTGAGTGACATTGGAGAAGTTACCAGGGCAAGTTCATTTTTTTTTTTTTTTTGAGACAGAGTCTCACTTTGTCACCCTTGGCAGAGTGCCATGCTCACAGCAACCACAAACTCTTGGGCGTAAGTGATTCTCTTGCCTCAATCTCCCGAGTAGCTGGGACTACGGGTGCTTGCCACAACCCCTGGCTATTTTTAGAGATAGGGTCTCACTCTTACTTAGGCTGGTCTCGAACTCCTGAACTCAACAGTCCACCTGCCTCAGCCTCCCAGAGTGCTAGGATTATAGCCATGAGCCAGCACACCTGGCCTGTAAGTTCATTTTCTTAACTCTAAAATAGTACCTGATTCATGGGTTCTGTTACTAGGATAAAATGAGTTAATTTTTGCAAAACCCTTAAAATAGTACCTGGCACATATTTATGCAATTTATATGCAATTTGCTATACAAATGAACATATAGTTATGCTTCCTAAATGTTTCTTTAACAAGTAAGATTTTTATTCTGAACTCAGAAATGTCTCAATATAATGAAAACCAAAGTGGCCTCTAGTATAATAAAAATCACACTTTGGGTGTATTGCTGAAGCCTTAGTGACACAGAAGCAGATCTCTCATGCAAGATCATGCCAAGTCCAGCTGGGAGAAATGTGTCTTCAAAAGTGGGACAGCATCTTCCTAGCAGGTGGTTACAAGGCAGAGGAGCAAGACGTCAAAGATCATACAGATTTCTGTTTTTCCAGAGGAAGAGTAGGATTTAGGGGAGACCAGTAATAGATCCGGGACTCTAGTTACTGTGCAGTGACAGCAGGAGAGGGAGACAGGAAACCGGAGCAGAGCAGCAGACAAATTGCCGTAGCAGCAGGACTGAGACCCAGAGACAATTTAGAAGTGTTAATTGATGGGAACAGAAGTAGCAGGAAAGAGAGGAGGAAAAGGCCGAGCTCCTGTATGAAGGTTTCTTAGAGAATGGGTCCAGAAAAAAAGACTTAAATTGGCAATAAGAGCCAAAGAGGTTTGCAATGCTGACGTCTCCCCAGCCATTTCTCTCTGAGAATAGACTCTCGACAGGCAAATGTTCATGATGCCTCAGCTTGAAGCTCTAGAACAGTGGTTCTCAACCTTCCTAATGCCACGGCCCTTTAGTCACAGACCCACAGGTTGAGAACTGCTGCTCTACAGGATGTGGTGAAATGAGAAACAACCTATTGTTTGTTTCGTTTTACTGTGCTAGTCATCCCCATTTGACAAGAAGTGAATTTTGGTTGGTGTGATTTATTTAATAACTAATTTTTCTAGATTTCCTGTATACAGTGAGTTAGTAGATACCAGGATCCAGTTTTTCTGTCTTCATGTGTCATCTCAGGCTCTAGTTTGAGATGAATATTGATCAGATATAAACAAAACTTTGTATGTGCCTTACCCATATAGGGGAAAACATAGTGTCTTTTCTCATTAGGTAATAGTCTTTCATGTAGTATATAAATAAAACATATAAGTAGTACACACACACATATATATAGTTGGCATATAAACAGTACACTAAAATACTGTAAATTGCCTCACTTCTTCTAAGGCTTGTGATTTTCATTAATTTTCAGCCATCTGATAGGGTTTGAAGCGCTGATTTAGATTTTCCATCGTGAGTTATGTTGTGTTTGTGACTGTCTCGTATAGCTGCCGCTGCTGATTCTACTTGCTGGGGTGGGGACCCTGACTTCTGTTCACTCTGAGTGAACATTGGGATTGGAAAAGGTGGTATATAGGTTCCTAGGAAGCTAACCCCATGGCTGCTGCTCTTAGGACTATCCCTTGCCTCTCTAACTCATTTTATAGTGAGAAACTACAGATGTTCATAAAGGAATGGACTTTTTGATCCAAGTCTGTTGAGCCTTCTGCTGGTCAAAAGGGACTCAGGAGCGTTGCAAAGCCACACTTGCTGAGGGCATTGTGTTGGTCACCCTAGTGGAATAAAAGTCTCGTGAGAATATAATATGGCAGTTTTCCTTGAGTTCATTCTGAAATGAGTGCACTGGCACTCCCAGGATTCACTTTCCCTTGAACACACATTCTTTAGGAGTGGCAGGGCACTCCTGAAAATTACTTACTTGCTCTGGGGGCATTTGTGATGTGCCTAAAAATGAATATGCATTCCAGAATGTATTCTCTTCTAGAGAGTTTATCAAGTTTCATAAAAAAGAGTTCTATCTTAAACTCAGTAGAGTACTTACTGATCGTAGTTTCCAGATTCACAGTGTAGCTGTTGTCCCCTGTTGTGCTTTTGTATGGATCCGCACTGGCTGGGAGTCGAGAGTTTCCAGCTGGTTGCAGACCTTTACATAATAAACTTTTTAACCTAGGAGAACAAGCTTTTGGGAGACATTCAAGTGACTATTGGTGAATGTATACCACTCTCCTGACAAGTTGAATTACTTTCCCTTACTTAGTGGGCTGATGGTTACCAGTCATCTAAAAATGAATTTCAGTACTAACCTAAAGTGAACTTGAGCACCAACAGTCTTTCTAACATCCCTATTGGTTTTTGATAGAAGAGTTTTTTATCTTTGTGAGTAAAATGGTACTAATGTCTTTGTTTTTGTTTTTTAATCTGGTGTCCTTTCAGATTATACATCCAAAAACTGATGATCAAAGAAATAGATTGCAAGAAGCTTGCAAAGACATCCTGCTGTTTAAGAACTTAGATCCGGTAAGATAAATGATAATAATACAAATGATTTTTATTTATGCTAGTGTCAAACTGTTCAGGGTCTTGAGTTTTATCCACTTTATAAGCTAATGCTACCCTGGGACAATAGCAAAGGCCCCATGGTAGATGCACCTACTTGAAGTGGGTTGGCAGTAGTAGAATATTGAATTTGCAGATACACTGTTGTTGGGGCAAGAGGTAGCAAGCCTGTCCTAGAGGAAACATTATCTTATCTCTCAGGGTTACTTGCTACAAACACAGAGCTGAGACATGTTACAGATGAAGAGAGGTTAGAACCTTACATTCCTCTACTCCCAACAGGAATATGCAAGGATGCTCAAGGCCCAAGGAGGATTGCCTCACTCCACAGGCAGTAATAGTAATTATATTTGAATGTGTATAACCTCTATATTGTACAGATTAAAAGTAACATGTTACTTGGCTTTAAGGTTGGGAGAGTTGTTCTTTGTAAGGATTTTGAAATCTCTAGTATTTGGTTTTGCCGTAGAAGTGAGTATGCTGTTCAGATTTTGCCTTTCACTCTGACCTGAAGGTTCTGCTCCCTTCCTCTTGGGTTATGTTTGCCAATGATACGTAGTCATTTGGGAGAGAGAGCCCCTCTTGGTATGTTTCAAACGTGACAACTGAGTCACTTTTACAACTTACCTCATCTTTTTTGTTTTGGTAAAACTCAACATGTTTTAGTTTTCAGATTGATTTCTAAGAGGAGAAATATTAATCAAGATCCACTCTTTTTAAAGATGAAATCGTAAAAAGAACATTTTTATAAAGATTATTTAAGTACTGCATCATACCCATTCTGCTACACTGGGTCACATTTACACTCTGAAATATTTTAAAGATCTCCTTTGATTCTAAGGTCCTTTATGTTTATATTATGTTCTCCAGGAACATGAATTACCTTTTGTGACTTAGAGATCTTGTTTTAGGCTTAGCACTTTACAAATTTGTGTGTCGTCTCTGAGGTTAGATTACTGCCTCTGACTGGCTTGAACGTGACCAATGCTGAAGATCCATTGGTCACTTTGTCCTTCCATTTTCTTTAGGTCGGGAAGTTTGTCTTTCGCATCTTTACATCAATTCTTGAAGTAGCAAATGCCACTGAAAGCTTTCTACATGCACTAGGCTCTCAAAAAGATGCAATGGGACTAAAACAAGAATGCTTTGGGTTATTCATTTGTTTTTATCTAGTTGTGCAAAATTAATCATAAACAATATTTTTGGATATGTGTTATTTATAATAAAATGATATTTAAATAATATCTTGTTAAAAGTTGCCAAACCCTTGAACATAGTTGCACTTTCATGGTGTGAATTCAGCTATTCAGAGCGGCCCTGATGTGCCTTTGTCTGTCCCAGTTTATTCGATTTGTATTGACTGAGTGCCATCGCTAGAGGAAGCCAAGCCCTGGTTCAATAATCTGAGTTGGTAGTGGTATCAGCTTGTGGATCAGATGTTTTCTAAGGCAAGGACTAATGTGGTATTTAACTCTTTTTGATCCAAATGCACATGAAAGAGAGCAGTAAAGTTAATCCTTAGTTTTATACTTAGAGGTAGGAGTCAATCAAGGATTCTCTATTTTTCAACTAGGATTTTTATGTGGGAGAATTTTGGAGATCACCCAAAACAGTGCTTCTCAAGCTTTAATATACCTTAAATATCACCTGGGAATCTTGTTAAGGTGTAGACTTGGATTGAGTAGGTCTGTAATGGAGCCTAAAAGACTATTTCTTTCAAGCTCCCAAGTAATGTTGATGCTCTTGTCCTACAACATACTTTGAATACTAAAGACTAGAGCTAGATGTGAAAATGCTCAATTGTTTTGTTACTGTTTCATGTTATTATTTTTGCATACCTTCCTAGTCAATAGAACAGTATTTTAATGCTTCCAACAGTGACTAAGCAGTGATATTCTGGTGTCTATGAATTAAGTGATGAACAGGCATGAATGAAATAGTCACTAGTTATTTGTTGTGGAGATGCTGCAAACTGTTTTTTAAAAAAACTTTTGCTAGTTTAGTCTGTTCAAGGAGCATCTTTGCTTAATTAAAGTGATTATTTATAAACATAGGAAGAAATGTTTTAGTTGTATTTCACTGCTTTGCTGAAGGTCTTTCTCATATATACAAGAATCTCTGTAGTTGACCACCTCCTTAATTTTCTTAGACTGGACGTGCACCTCCTGTATGACAGGTTCTACTATGTGTCAGTACCGTAATCCTGCTTCCTTATGTTGACCAGTTCGTTGTAGTCCCTTGGGTGGTCAACTCAACAGAGGTTCTACTGTGTGTGTGTGTGTGTGTGTGTGTGTATTTCTGTTTTCTTTCTTTCTTTTTTGGGGGGAGGAGTTGGGGGTGGATAGGGTCTTATTCTGTTGCCCAGGCTAGAGTGGTGACATCATAGCTTACTCTATCCTTGAACTACTGGGCTCAAGTTACCCTTCTGCCTTAGGTTCTTAAATAGCTGGGTGTCAATAGACACATGCCACCATGCCCAGCTAAAATCTTTTTTTTAAAGAGATGAGGTTTTACTATGTTGCCTAGGCTGGTCTTGAACTCGTGGACTCAAGCAGGCCTCCCACCTTGGCCTCCCAAATTGCTGGGATTTTAAGTCACTACACCTTGCCTTCAGCATAGATTTTAAAAGCCAGTTCATGGGAGGGAAAAGAAAAGGCCAGTTCATGAATTATCTTTATTGGATATTTTATAATGAAGAAGCAAACATGGTTACATAGTTGTTTCCAAAAGATCTTTATTTTAAATTGTACATTGACCACCTTGATTTCTTGCCCTACTATCTCAAATTCTTTTAAAAATGATATAGGACATAAATAAATAAAAATTTATTTTTCTCAACAAATTACCACTGGTAATAAGATAGCTCTACACATAGTAGTTGAAGATTTTAGATTAAGCTCATATTTTTAAGCAGCCTCCTATTTTTTTACAATATGCTTTATTTACAATAACCCCATGCATTTTGGTTGAATTATATATTTAGTTTATTCTGCTTATCATATAGCTCCTTTTAGTTTAATTTCTTGACTACTCCCTGTGTTTCAAGGCTTGTATAAAGTGCTTAGCGGCCACAAAGATATCTAAATATGATTTTTGTCCTATTGGAACTTGTAAATTTGATGAAGGACATAAACATATAAGCATAAGCATTTTGGTAGAACATGATAAATGCTGTAACATGATCAGGGCATTGTGAAAGGATGAGTGTCTTGTACTCTACCTTGAGGATTCGGAAAGTTGGAGAGCCAGGGAGCTATGCCTCAGAAAATGAGGAGAAAATTGCCTGTTAATAGAAAGTACAGAGTATTAGGCTGGGCATGGTGGTGGCTCATGCCCATAATCCTAGCATTCTGAGAGGTCAAGGTGGGTGGATTGCTTTAGCTCAGAAGTTCAAGACCAGCCTGAGTAAGAATGAGACCCCATCTCTACAAATAGCCAGGCACTGTGGTGGGCACCTGTAGTTCCAGCTAGTCGGAAGGCTGAAGCAAAAAAATTGCTTGATCCCAAGAGTTGGAGGTTGTTATGAGCTCTGATATCCCAGACTCTACCCAGGGGTACAAAGTGAGACTCTGTTTGCACAAAAAAAAAGTACAGAGTTTTGTCACTGGATCCTAAAGTGATGGAAGCTGAGATGTATCTTGAATGTCATGCTGTAGCTCTGAACACACCTGCCAGCCATCAGTACCACTGAAGAGTTTGTAACAGAGAATGTAACAATCAGATTTGTCAAGGTCACTTTGTTGGTAGTGTAGAGGGCAGAGTTAAAGAGTGGAGTCAGAGGGAAAGTGGGCAAGAGCAAAGAGGTAGAGCTCAGTAAGGAAACTGTGCAATGATCCAGGGAAAAGAAATGGACCTGAAATAGGGAAGAGGCAAAAGGGATGGACAGACAGGAATGGTTTTACAAAATGTTCCGGAGTAACAGAATGTGGTACTTAGTGGTTGATTTAGCTGAGACCTGAAGGAAAATGTCTGGGATGACTTGGAATGAATAAAAAGTGGCACTTTTTACTAAAATGGGAAAACTTGAAGGAGGAAAGGGAAATAGTAATTACTAATTAGCAGGAAGAATGATTTTGGCTTTGTGCCTACCATCTTTTTTTTTTTTTTTGAGACAGAGTCTCACTATGTTGCCTGGGTAGAGTGCAGTGGCATCACAGCTCACAGCAACCTCAAACTCTTGGACTTAAGTGGTTCTCTTGCCTCAGCCTCCCAAGTAGCTAGGACTACAGGTGCCCACCACAATGCCTGGCTATATTTTAGTTGTAGTTGTCATTATTCTTTGGCAGGCCCAGGCTGGATTTGAACCTGCCAGCTCCAGTGCATGTGTCTGGCACTTTAGCCGCTGAGCTGTAGGCACTGAGCCTGTACCTACCATCTTGTTTGAATTTCCTGAAGTTATTGTTTAGCTTGAAAATCTTGCTTTTCCTGGACCTCCAAGCATTTTTCCTTGGAGTGCTGTGTATTCATATGTTGAATATAGCATTTATGATTATTAATCTCTTTGAAGATATTCTTTTCATGAATATTTTAATGCTCAACTCAGTAGGCCATTTTTATTCTGAAATATTTCTAATTTGAGGCTAACTGAAATAATTTTCCAATGCTATATGATAGGCTCTTTCATTAATGCAGAGTAAATTGTTATTTAAGTGAGTCAGAGCCCTTTACTGAGCTCGGTCTTGAATTTGCATTCTATAGGAGAATTGGATGTGGATTTCCTACAGTAGTTCTCAGTCATCACAATAAGCCTCTGCATATTAAATATTTCCTAAGTTCTTTTCACTCTGTGCATAATTGTGGGGAAATTACATTTTTGATTGACTGGAACAGACACCTGTCACAGAGAATTTCTAAAAGAAATAATTTTTCTGTATTTTGTCAGGAATTACTTTTTCATATATCCATTTATGAATTCTTCAGCTTTATAATATTTTAAGATGCAGCAAATTCTAACATAACTAAAAAATTTACTGTAGCAATTTATTCCATCTTTTTTCTCCATTTGACATTTAGAGTCAGAACTAATCAATAAAGCTGATACTCTTCTTCGATTTGCCTTAAAAGAGTTGAAATACAAATAGAAAGCAAAATAAAATATTAGTAAACCATTTAATCAACCTTCAGGATTTTGATAGGTGACCATATGTTGCCTGAGTTGATGACCTCATTTGGGTAAGAGGGTCCCTGTGGGGCCAATTAGCACCACGTCAGGAAAGCCCTGTCCTCTTGCCACACTGGCTTCCTTCTCAGCCCTGGCGGCTGATCCACACACAGGTGCCAGCACTCACACAGGGATCCACTGAGGGCACAGACTCATCCCAGCGTTCTCCCAAAGGTTTTTCTTAGTCCACGTGAAGATGTAATATTGTGTTCTCTGTTTAGAGTTTGGTTTTTTAGTTAATTGAAACATTTGAATCAATATACACATACAATGTAGAAAAATTCAAAAAGAACAAAAGAGTAGTCAGTGAAAGGAAATCTTTCCACTTCTGTCTCCCAGCAACCCAGTTTCTCAGGAGCCAAGTTCTTTTAGCACTGTTGTGGATATTTTCCCTGGGTTATGTAATACATCTACAAGTATATACTCTTTAAAATCTCTGTGGCAGCAAAATCTATACATAGTGTTTTTGCCCTGTTGTTTTTTTATTTAACAATAGATCAGTATTTATTGAGGTTCTGAGTTCTTTTCTAAAATTGTTTTTATCAGTATTAATTTATTTCTAAAAGGTTAAATTGCTAGCTTTCATTTATGTTATAAAGCTAAATCATGAAAACACATTAATGTTTTGCTGTTGTTGACTATGTTAAAACTATATACTTAACAGAGAGGACTCCAAATAGCCAAAATAATATTGAAAAGGAAGAACAAAGTTTTAGGACTCACAGTTCTCAATTTTAAAACTTACTACAGGCTGTGCCCACTGGGTAGGGCGCCAGCCACACATGCACCAAGGCTAGCAGGTTCGAACCCAGCCCGGGCCTGCCAACACAAAAAAATAGCTGGGCGTTGTGGCGGGGACCTGTAGTCCCAGGTACTTGGGAGGCTGAGGCAAGGGATTTACTTGAGCCCAGGAGTTTGAGGTTTCTGTGAGCTGCCATACCACGGCACTCTACCAAGGACAACAAATGAGACTCGATTTCAATTAAAAATCAAAACAAAAACTTACTACAAAGGCATAGTAATCAAAAACAGTATGGTACTGATATAGGGATAGAACAATGGATATTGAACAATGGATGGAATTGAGAGCCCAGAAACAAAATCAGTACATTTATGGTAAATTGATTTTTCAACAAGCACGCCAAGACCATTAAATGGAAAAAGAACCATCTCTTCAACATATGGTACTGGATCAAGTAGATACCTGCACACAAAAGAACAAAGTTGGGGCCGGGTGGGTGTGCTGCCTCAGGCCTGTCATCTTAGCACCTCTGGGAGGCTGACACAGGTGGATTGTTGAGCTCAAAGGTTCAATACCAGCCTGAGCAAGAGTAAGACCCTGTCTCTAAAAAAATAACCAGGCATGTGGCAGTCACCTGTAGTCCCAGCTACTCAGGAGGCTAAGGCAAAAGGATCGCTTGAGCCCAAGAGTTTGAGGTTGCTGTGAGCTGTGATGGCCCAGCACTCTCCCAAAGGGTGACAAATGAGACTCTCTTAAAAAAAAAAAGGGTAATAAAGTTGGATTCCTACTTCACACCTGTACAAAAATTCACTCAAAACAGAGAGAACTGGCTGAGGCGCCAGCCACATTCACCTGAGCTGGTGAGTTTGAATCCAGCCCAGGTTGCCAAATAACAATGACGGCTGCAACCAAAAAATAGCCGGGCGTTGTGGTGGGCGCCTGTAGTCCCAGCTTCTTGGGAGGCGGAGGCAGGAGACTCGCTTGAGCCAGGGAGTTGGAGGTTGCTGTGAGCTGTGATGCTACAGGACTCTA
>CAUYON010106976.1:0-38189 GCA_963573935.1 Arctocebus calabarensis
ATTTTGAGACAGAGCCTCAAGCTGTCACCCTGGATAGGATGCTGTGGCATCACAGCTCACAGCAACCTCCAATTCCTAGGCTCAAGCAAGTCTCTTGCCTCTGCCTCCCAAGTAGCTGGGACCACAGGCGCCCGCCACAACACCCGGCCATTTTTTGGTTGCAGCCGTCATTGTTGTTTGGCAGGCCCAGGGGCTGGATTTGAACCCGCCAGCTCAGGTTTACGTGGCTGGTGCCTTAGCCCGTTGAGCCACAGGCGCCGAACCATATATAAAATAATTTTGAAACTATATAGTGAACATAATGGTTAATGGACTTTTAAAGTATAAAATATTACCTGAAAAAAATTATCATTGTCATGCTTTGAAATAGAAAAGGATTTCACTGTCTGACAGTATTATGACTTATTAATGCTCTAAATAAACATATCTAAATTTTTGAAGAATTAACAGCAATGATTCTAAGAAAAGTAGTAAACTAAAGAATTAAAGCCCTAGGATACATTTCTCAGTGAAAATTACCCACATCAGACCATCTGGGGTACTTATTAAAAATACCTAAGCTCCACCTTTGACTACTAAATCAAAGTCTCTGAGGGTGGAGCCCTGAAACATGCATTTTAATAAGCACCTCTGATGACTCTTAAGCCACTGAGGTTTAAAAACCACCATTGAGAAACTGCTTTCTTTCCTGGTTTGAATTCGTAAAATAAAAGATCTAACAACCTAACCAGGTATGTAACTATAATGTAAGGACTAGTATATTTCAAGAAATTAACACCTGAAACTAGAGTCATTGATATTACTGATTGAGGGTGTCGCAAATAATTAATTAGTTTCCCTGGGGTGTGGGGGAACATCTTGCTTACCTATCTTTATACATTTAAAACTCATAAAAATGTTTCTTCCTAGAAAGTAGAACGTAGGAATGTATATAGAACCTTAGGTGAACAGGCTGCATTCAATTCATTTCTGGCCGTTCTCTGGTATTTAACCTTGTAGAAAATGATTATTTTATGGCAAAATAAAAAAGCAAGACCAAGATTTGGGATTTGGATTAAGATGGGCAGTAAGAAATGTGTCTGAAGGTTCACATTTAGGGACAGAAGCAATGAGGAATGACACCACAATCATGTATAAATTTGTGGTGATGCATAATTGGTGAAATGATGCATATTTGTGCTTCATACCATGAGACAGAAATCTCTATTCAGGAGGAGATTAGGCCAACGCAGCTCAGGCAGTCAACCCAATTGATTCTACTTAGAATAGATATTAGGGGGAAATGGGTGTTGGGTGTTGACTAGTCATGTACACCCATTGTTGTCCTGCTGCTTACTCAAGGCACAGCACACCAGCATGTGGTCACTCTGGAGACCAGCAGTCAGCGCTGTGGGATGGTGGGATCCTAACAGTTCTGGCTGCCTATTCCTATCATGTGCTGCTCCTACTGCACACTTCTCTCCACCAAAAAGATAAAATCAGATTTATCGCTGAGATAAAATACCTTTAAATTACTTGTCAGCTACTATATTCATTTCCACGTACCTTAATATTTTTCTGCTGTGTTGTACTTAAAAGCCAAATAAACTTGTAGTCCTTGACAAAAATTACATATTAGTAGAATTTTCATTTTTCTATGCGTTAGTAATCAATATCCTAACATATTTGGGGTTTGTAGCTTTATACTTGCATTATGCTTTTACGTAGAACATAAAATTTAACACCTGACATTGTGCTTGGATGCAAAATGGTATGTTAGGAATCTTCCCAAATCCAACCCTTAATTAGCTGTTAATATTACAAATTTGTCATTATAATTTCCTAAGATGGAACAATTTTAATAAATTCTTTAAACTGTTGACTTTTATTAGGGAAGAGAAGAGAATGGTTTAAATGAAATATTAGAATATCTTAAATATCATAAACTATTACATTCATTCAGCATCAACCAACCTATCCTCAAGGTGACAATGTAGTGCCATCTATTGGCTGAAATAAGTACAATCATCTTTTTAAATATAGGGTGGAGAATTCCTACCATATTCAAGAGTAGAAAGATTTGTGAATAATGAACCCCCATAAATCATCCAGTTTCAATAATTATTAACTCAGGGTCAATCCTGTTTCATCTAACTGTCCCTACCTCCCAATTTTGAAGCAAATCCCAAATACAGGATTTAAAGAAATGAAGCCCACGAGCAGCAATTGTGTTTCCTTTCTTTGGAGAGCATGTCTATGAATGCAGATGTCAACAGACATGTACACATCCTCAAGTATTAAGGCATAAGAGTGAAGAATAAAAGCTCTATCTTAAGCATATCCCTGGATCCCATCAAGTAAAAAGAGATCTGTGTTTCAAACATAGTCCAGCTACTCAATTATCAAAAAATGTAGTATTGCAGTTTCTTCATCTCTGACTAAAGTGGTGGGTTAGAATAATCTATAAGGTCCTTTTCAATAAAAAAATTCTGTATACTGATTCCACATTATATGTATGCTTCAGCATATGGACCACCCATAGGCAATTTGTTCCCTTAAGCTGATTTTAAAATCTTGGAAATACATTAAAAACACAAAAACAACTAAACACGGAATCACTATTATATACCACCTGTAATGTCATCCATACTATTATATATATAAAATTTACTTTTCAATTACTTTGTGAATTTTATATACATATACAGCACAGTATGTATATAATCCAATTTCTAATTATAATAATTTCTCTTAGCATCTTTTAAAAGTAATAAAATGTAAATATTGTTTTTAGGATCCTTATGTGTCATGCACCCTGCTAGAAGAACTTTTGGGATCCTTTAATAACTAAATCCTCTTATATGTGAAGTCTCTAATGTTCTTATGCAAATACTGTTTTTAGGAATTAAACAGAGGAACAAATTTTACTATGATACGATATGATACTATTATGACACGCTCCAGAACAATCCACCAGATTCAATTACATTGAAATTGCATTATTTAAAAAGCATTATTAAAAAGTACCATGAGAATCAAAACATTATATCCTCAGAAACAGTGGTTGTAAGTTAAATATAAATTATTGAATATGGATTTTTTTAGCATAAAAGAACTTATTATGTTGGAACCCGTGAAATGCATAAAATACATACATTTTCAATTATCAGATTTCATTTAAGTCTTTTACAAGTAGTAATTAGAAAAAGTATAAGAACTATATATGTACCATCTTTAGATAACCACAAATTTTATTATACCTCTTTTTTCTCTCACTGTAGCTTTAAAATTTCATACATACTATGCTTCTATAAAAATATAATTAAACTGTGTTAGAGATAAAACGAAAACTAACCTCCTAATGAATACTTGCTAAGTGGTCAATGTACTTTATGACTCCTAAGCATTTAACATACTGTACTTGATGCCCCTATACCAAAATTCATAGTAACTTGTCACCTAGCAACATATATGCTACTAAGTCTGTCACCTAGCAATATATACCCTACTAAGTCTGCACATCCTAAGAGCACTGTAACTTGAAAAGGAAAAAGCCTCTCACACTGTGTTGGCTCTCGATCTCTTCATGCTTCTGCTGTAGGGCCTGGGAAGCCCTAATGGAGTCGCCAATCCCCCACTGGGCTCTTAGTTGTTCTGATCCAGGCCCTTCAAGCCAGTTCACAACCTATAAATGAAAGTTGAGATGAAATTTTTAAATAACCAAAAGCTTTCTAAACTTGCATTCTAATGGCTTTTCCCCTCTAAAAGTTCAAGTCTTTAAATTCAATAGCATAGGCAGTAAATGTTTGTTTTGGAATGACACAGCGATGATAATGGGACAGCATTTCTATAACCTTAATTTGGAAAAACATACAGTACAGCACCTTAGGCTTTCAACTATCTGGTCTTCTGGCAGACTAAAAGAAATCTGGAATGCTTCTATAAAAGAAGATTAGAATAAACATATGATGATATGAGAATCAGAGAACTATAGTATTTAGAGTTGGAAGAAATTCAGAAATGACATCAAAGTTTTTATTTAATAATTAAAAAAACCTGAGTTTCTGAGAGATCTAGTGACTTGTACAAGGTAACAAAATCAATTGTTATAAAACTAGAACTAAATGCCATGTGCCCTGATTCTGTCCAAAGCATTGATAAAACTGAGTTCATGAATTAACTAACATAAAGTTAGTCAATTCACTAATATAAAGTTAAATACTACTTTCCCACTTTGAAAAGAAAACTTAAAACTGTATAATTATACTACTGTAACACCCTCTAGAGCAACTAAGCATTCAAACCTACTGAGGTTACACTGGCAATAGTCTGCTCAGAAGGACACAGGGAGGGGCCTGCAGTTTGCCAGGATGACAGAGCGTGAGTTCTTCTCCCGTCAAGTCCCTGAAGCAAGGGGAAGGAGAGCAAACCCGAAAGGGCAAGTGCAGGAGAAGCTCTGGCATTAACACTTCAAGCCCGCCCCCCCCCCAAAAAAAACTTAACAGCCCTGAGGGCTGTGTTCATTCAAAGAGTCATTAAACTCAAGAACACCCCAAATTATGCCTTCTACCAAATAGTAATAGTTTTCCCAGTCTGGATTTGGAATAATGTTTATTATAAGCAATATAGCTGTCAGCATAGCTGACATTCCGATTTTTATTTCAGGGAAACAAAGCTAGATAGTTAAGCAAAGATCAAATTGTCATGCAGAAGACGATTTTTTAAACTCTCTACCACAATCATATATACTCAGAAATCACATACATACTCTTAAGTATTTTTTTTTTTTTTTATTTTTGCAGTTTGTTTTTTTTGGCTGGGGCTGGGTTTGAACCTGCCACCTTCGGCATATGGGGCCGGCGCCCTACTCCTTTGAGCCAAGGAGCCGCCCACTCTTAAGTAATTTTAACAGGAAAAATAATATTATCAAGCTTTATCTATTCCTAAATTAGAAGGAGGAACTCAAGAACAGAATGGTTATGCCCTCAGTCTAAGTTTAGGATAGCTCCCAAGAAGTGAATGAGGATATCTCTGCAGTGTGTATTGTAAACCCAGTGGATAGGCTTCCCTTGAACTTTATAACACAACAGCACATTTCTGTTATGACCAAGTTAAAATATATTAATTTTAAAATCTAACAGTTTACATATCCTATTTTTTATAATCATATAACAGTACCACATCATAAGGAAAAATCATGTATACAGTTGGCCTTCTGTATCCACAGATTCCACATTTTCAGATTCAACCAACAGATCAAAAATATTTGGAAATAAAACCCAATAAAAATAATAATACAACAAAAACCACTCCGACATAGTATATAAAATATTTACGTAGCATTTACACTGCATTAGATATCATAAGTAACCTAGAGATGATTTAAAGTATAGGGGAGGCTATGTGCATATTTTAGGCAAATGCTATGCCATTTTATGGAAATGACTTAGCATCCTTAGATTCTGGTATGTGAAGAGGGTCCTGGACCCAATTTCCTGTGGATTCCAAGGGACAAATTATTGTGTTTCCTTTCATTAACACTTCACATGCATAGGAGTTTTCATATGCTACTTTAGCTTTAGGTGCTATAGCCAATTCTCACAGAATACAAGTAATTTCTATCCTGTTTTTAACCTAACATTAAACTATAATACTGTAAGAATTTTCCATGTGGCTAAACTTATTATAATTTTCAATGGTCTTACAAACCCTTTCTTAAGAAGGACACCCCCCCCCGCCCTTGCTGGCCTGCCTCCCTCTCTCTCAGATGTCCAACCAACCAATCAATCTACCCTTCTTAAGAGGTAAGTAATACACTACCTCAAATAACTATGATACCTGCTTTCAAGACATTTTCTATTGTTGGGCATGTAGAATGCTTCCAATTTCCATCAATTCTAAGTAATTCTATGATGAATATACATACAGCATTTACACATAGCATTTTTCTCTAATTCTACTTCATCTCCCTAAGAAAGGTTTCCAGTACAGATTTTCTTACATCCAAGATGCTGTAGCTCTAATAGCTGTGGGTACACATTATAAACTTGGCCTCTAAAACACATGTTTCTATCTGAAACACACCCAGGTTTTAACTGCATAATAACCTCTGCAAAGTACACAAACTGACCATTGTTTTTTTAAATACTTCTGCCAATTGAAAAAAACAGAAATCTTTCACAAATTTTTAAAATATTAATGAGTTTGAATATATTGCTAATTTTCACTTATTCAAGGCATATGACCTTTCATAATGGATTTCTTAATGTTCTCTGCCACTTATGTTTTAGAGTTTTAAGTAATAATAATAATATATTAACTCCCAACTGCCACCTCTCTTTATAAGGGTTAAGACCAGAGAGAAAAACTCAAAAACAAAAAGTCAAAGTATTATTGCTGATTCAATGGAATATCTCTAAGTGCTTTAATTTACTTTTGGCTAAACTCTGTTTTCACAGTGCTAAGTTCATTTGCAAAATTCTATTGCTAGGTGCTGTTTAGAACGCAATGGTTTGTTCCTCAATACCTCCATTTTTTTCTGCTTTAATCTTTTGTTTGAGTTATTTATCTTTGGAAAGGCAGGGAACCAGAAATCAGTTTCTCCCCATCAGCCTGTGGGAGGTATCACTCTTTCACAAAAGAGGCCCGGGAGCAGTGCTATATGGAGAAAGCACTATGCAAGAGACTGAATTCCAGCTTTGCACTTCCAGATGGAAGTCTTGGGTTTCCCATATTTAAGATGGTATTAATGACACCTACCAGAGTTGTTGTCAGGATGACACCACTAATATATGCAAGAAATTTAGCACAACCACCAATACTAATAAGTGCTAGCTTCTTTGTTTTTTCCACGTTTTCAGTAGCCTCACTCACTCTTTTTATTATAAAGTTTCTCACATCTGCATTTACAATAAGAACCCCGAGTTTTTTAAGGAAGTCCGTGAACTAAATGTTGTATTCAACATTACAAATATGGATATAGAAACACGGAGACAAAATGACTTTTAGGTATTTTAAATACTTAACATAACTAATTACTTCACTAGAAATATCTAAATTCTAAAAATAGTGGGGTAAAAGTATCTTAATTTTTTAAAAATAATTAATGTTATATTTTTATTTTTAGAAATTTAAAACAATACTATTTAAACATTTAGACTTTGACTTTAAAATACTCTAGAAACAAAAGGTTAATAAAATCAAGATAGATGGGGGAAAAATCACTAGGATGGCACTTTCAAAGAGATAGAAGCTTAAAAATAAATTTTTAATAAAGCAAAGACATCGCCTTGTTGCAAAAAAAAGTTATATAGCCAAATGCACATACATATAGCTTTAAAGCATGCTGAAAGTAATTCTCCTTAGTATGCAAAATCAGTAATGTAGATATTGTAAAAGTATGACTATTTCTAATAAAAATGATACAAATTGAGGTTGATGCCTCAGTAAACAACTCTATTTAAATGCATTAATAATGGCAGTTTGCCAAACTAGGTTATAAAATGTAATTTCATTCAGGACATCTTGCTCAGTCAATCCGAGTATTAACATACTGCAAAACAGTTCCATGCCCCATCCATAACAATGTGACTCCTCAAATGGTTACATTTATATGCAAAGTATAACCTTGAAGATGTGCTCTTAAAATGTACCATGATAAATATTTGCATAGGCCAAAAATACTTGTGACTACCTACCCTTCTTCCATAGCCAGGCTTATTTCTAAAGGCTGTATGAGAGGATATTTGGAAGCATGCAAGGTCAAACCGGGCAGAAGGATATGTCAAGCATCATGACCTGGAGAAAGCTATGAGGAAATGAGAACACAGCCTCCAGCTGTGCACTTATGCAACCCTGAGTGTATCCTATTTGGCATCTATGATTTCTCTCCACAAAGGAAGAAAACGCCCGTGGATGATTCTAGAAATAATATGTGCAGTAGTGGCAGTAATAACTGCCATAACAAATACTGAGAATTTTGATAGCACATTTCAGTGAAGTTGCTTTGTCTCCTACCCAGAAGCATGTGAAATCTGCCTTAGCAGCAGCAGCAACATGGAGAACCTTTGCATAACACATGAAGCGGTGTTATCAGCTTGAACTCTGGGGAGTAAGTGACTCATAACTATCATAGTTATTACTTGTTATAAAGTTCATCTACCAGAGCTACTGATTCTTTGAATTATGTTTCCAGTGATAAGTTAGTAAAAATACTTGGAACTTATTTAACATCAATAGAGATATTCAATTTACGATTATCTCTGTATAAGCAAAATTTGTTTTTACATTTTCCTCAAATTTGCAAGACTGAACACAGTATAGTTCACACTCTGTGTGATCAACTTACATTCACTCTATGCTACTATATAGTTAAATATGTATTACTACATAGTTCAATATCTGTAAGAAAAATACTTCCTTAAAGTGTGACCTGTGAAAAACAGAATTAATGCTTTAATTTATTTATAACTCTCATAGAGAAAACTGAATTGCAATGAAGTTTTCTTGGTTTTAATAATCTCATTTCCAGAATCCCCATCATTATAAATATAATTGTTGTCTTCTTTCTCCAGTTCCTTCCTTATGCAACTGAGCTGGCCCATTGTTTCAAAAGTGCATTTGCCAATACTCCTTTGCCCCGCTGTCTTTCTGTCATACTCATTCTTCTCATTTGGCAAAGTACACCGGCTGGATGAATTCTATCGCTGTGCTTATACTTCAACAGCCAGGTACAAACTGTCACATAGGTCACCTCCAAAGTCAGGAAGTTTCCACCATAAATTCAAAATCAACACTACTCAAAAATACAACTATGTTTCTGTGACAATTAAAATGGAGTCATTAATGCTTAAAAATAAACAAACAAATAAACAAAAAGAACTCCTAACAAATAGAGTGGGGGAAGGCCATGAAGAGAGGGTCCTCATGCTTGTATGTCTGAAAACAAAAACCTTCACAAAAGACTACAAAAACTACAACCTTGCACACAAGCCATCACAACTGTTAGATAATTGCAAAACTTCATCTCCACTGAAAAGTTAAAACTTATGGCATGTCCCCTACGGCTCTTCGCGCCAGAGTGGTAACACCTTATTGGCTGTTCTACCATCCTGGCACCTCCCCTAACTGAGTCTATATAAGGTGCACTTGTCTTTTGCTCTCTCTCTCTCTCCCCCCGTATGTCTCATGTCTCTCTCTCTCTTTCTCCCCCTCCCTTCTCCCCTCTCCTCTTTTCCCTTGTTTCTCTCTCTCCCTCTCCTCCTTAATGCTGCTCTGCAGTTTCCCCTGCCAATAAAGACCTTTCGTACAAGCCTTGGTGGTCTGTGAGGTTTATGCCAGTTGTGTGCCCCCCTTTCATCTGGTGTCAGAAGTGGGATATAATTAGGGAATGCTCCAAGTTCCTGAGAGCTCCCTATCTTCTTCTTGCACTCTTGGCACTCACCACCATATTGGCTTGGGTCCATCCGCCAAGGCACCATAATTAGCACTCAACACCAACCTCATTGAACTCAGTAAATACCCCTATGGGAGGGAGATTTCACCAATCGTGGGCTAGGTTGCTTACATTCCTGGCAATTCACCCGTTTCTCATGGCTTGAGTTCCCTATTCCCCTTTACCTTGCATGGCCTAGCTCAGTGCTTCCACGCCACGCACAAAAATTCCTGGCGCCAGGTCTCAAGCTCTCCTCGGCCCCAAGGGTCTGACACTACTTTAGGATAGTGATGGCTGTCCTAAATTGTGTCCTTGTTTTTCTCATCCAGCCACAAAAAAGGGAAGACGTTCCCCCTTTGTCCTGGTCCTCGCGTGATTTCACTCACACTTTATTTCTGCGACAAATCACCATGTGTGTAAGCTATTCTATCCCACATAACTCCCCCTTAGGGTACTTATTACGCCACCTGGTAAAATTAAGATTAAACTTAAAAAAGCAAAAAATTAAACTCTCTACCCAGGTTTGGCCACTTTAAAAGCTAAATAACCAAAGTGTCTAGCCAAGCTATAGTTCACTTAATTTTCTTTAATCCAAAACTTATATAACTGTTGTGAGCGCCTTGGCAAATGGAGCAAGGTCTCCTACGTTCAGACCTTAAAACCAAGCCTAATTTATGTTTGGGTAATTCCAAAATTCTTGTAACAAAGAACTCTTTCTACTCTCCATTTCACTGAACAACCTATTCAAACCTCCTGCCATACTCCTGCCTCCTTCATACCACACAATTGCCTCCACCCTCTTTCCTCCTACTTCCCCAGCAACCAATCTAAACCTGTCTTCTAACTCCTCCCCCACCAGCTGGCCCTGAGTTCTTCTTGTTGTCTCTCAGTACACTTCTGACTGTTCCAGGAAACACTTCCAGACCTCTTTACCCCCTTCTTCCTCCAGCTCCTCCATATAATTCTACAGTAACATCCACTACTTATCCTTAACTTCCCTCAGGTCCCCTCACCTGCTCCTGCTCCCATCGGTCTCCAAAATTAGAAGAACCTTCAGCTCCCTCTTACCTCCTAGCCCCGGCTCAGTGAGGTTGCTGAAGTTGATGGCATACTCTCTGTTAACGTCCCCTTCCCCATAACTGAGCTCACACACCTTAAAGTTAGACTAAGTTCCTTTACTTCTAATCCTTCTCATTTTATTCAAAGGTTCAGTTTATTAGTATATCCTTTCAACTTACCTAACATAATGTTTTTATTATTTTAACTAATACCCTAACCTCTGACAAACACAAATGAGTGTGGGAGAGGGCGAAAGAAGCAGCAAATCAATTTCATATATCAAACAATAAACATCCTACAAATAAAACCACAGTCCCTAACTCTCAACTAAATTAATTTATAATAATAATGCGGGAAAAGAAGTAAAGACATTTTTATTACCCGCATTCTTTGCAGACTTAGAGCTTCCGCCAAAAAGACTATGAATTATGATAAACTAAGGAAAGTCATACAAAATAAATCTAAAAATCCTTCAGCTTTCCTCCAATGCCTTACCGAGGCTTTTGTTAAATATACTAATGAAAATCCTAAAACAATAAGTGGGAAAAACATTCTCATACCTTATCTCTTTAAGCAAAGTTACCCTGACATTGAACTTAAACTAAAGCGCTTGGACCACGGACCCCTGACACCTTAGGCCGTGATCTTAAACACAGCCTTTAAAATAAACATTACAATGTGACTAAGGCCATCATTTCTAATCTGCTTAAGTCGGGAGCCAAAGGCTTGTTCATAACTCAACCACCTAGACCATACTACAAATGCAGTGAAGACTACTGGGTACGATGTTACCCCAATCCTAAGCCCCCACCAGGGCGATGCTTTCTCTACAAAAGAAAGGGCCATTGGAAAGCTGACTGTCCCTTGGCCCAGACAGGCCATGGGGCCAGCCGACCGCGGCACCTCCAGCACATTTGTTAAAGCTTACGTCTTCTGAAGACTGACGAGAGCTGGCTTCTCTCACCCAACGAAGATCATCTCTACAGAGCCAAAAGTAACCCTGATGGTGGCAGGTAGAAAGATTGCCTTCCTATTAGACACAAAAGCTATTTTTTCAGCTGTCAAAAAGGCCAGTAGTCCTTACCTCTCTGTTGCTCACCCCTATTGTCAGAATAAAAAGTTTTTCCCACCATCCACGTCAAACTCCTTTTTTACACTATATAATTGGCAACTTCTCATTTATACTTTCCTTTTAATATTGCCTTCCTGTCCAGTTCCCCTTCTAAGATGTGACATACTTTCCAAATTAGATACCACCCTCACTTTTAATTTTAAATTAATAAATGCTGACCCATCTCCTCTGCCTCACTCTGCCTCGTCCTTTCCCAAGCCATCAAAGACCCATCACCCTAACCCATTCCACCAGCACAAGTAAATCCTAATGTTTAAAATACTAAAACCCCCTCAAAGGCCTCCTACTCTCCAATTCTTGTTAAACTACACCCTAAATGCCAAAAACCTATTTGCCTTCACATGGACTGACCCTACCTCTCAAACTTCTTTCCAACTTACTTGAACTGTACTCCCTAAGGGATTTAGTGACAGCCTCTACTTATTTAGCCACACATTATTACGAGACCAATCCTATGATCCCTCTCCTTCAACCTTAGTTCAATATATCAATAACTTCCTACTCTATAATTCCACCTTACATAACTCTAAACCAAACACCTGTTCCCTCCTTTAACTTCCTTACAAATAGGAAATATTAAGTCTCTCCCTCAAAAATTCAATTATTCCAACAAAAAAATCACCTTAATGTCCTTTTATCTCCAGCTTCAAAGCTATTACCACAAATAAAACAAAACAAAACAAAACAAAAGTCTTTTTTTGTAACTTTCCTCTACCCACCGCTAAATAAAAAACTCCTCTTCTTTTTACAATTAAAAAGAATTATATATACAATTATATACCTCATAGCATGGATTCCCAACATTTCTCTTCTGACTACTCCTTACTCAAAGTGACCCTCATAAACTTCTCCTAAACTCCATTTCCACTTCTTTTAAATCTCTACAGCGTTCTTTATTAGAAGCTCCAGCCCTCCACCTTCCTGACCTTTCTCACCACTTCCTCCTATGTCACAGAAAACCGTGAATTTATTCTCAGTGTGCTTAAACATCAGCTAAGCCCCACCTTTGCTCCAGTTGCTTATTTCTCAAAACAGTTAGATCACACTGTTTAAAGTTAGGCCCCTTGTCTCAAGGCATTAGACACAGTTACTCTAATACAAAAAATCAAAACAAACTCACTTTCGGTTCCCCTACTACTATCCTGTCCCCTCATTCTCTATCTGATCTTTTATCCTACAGAAATCTTCAAACCCTACCAACATGCCATATCCTTAATTTTCAAACCTCTCTCTTATCTAACCCATCATTATCTTTTAACACATATCCCACACTAAATTCTACATCCCTCTTACCTACTCCCTCTGACTTGCCACCCACTCACGACTGCCTTCAAACACTGAACACTTTTCTCCCTTACCTCTCCAACATACAAGAAAGACCGTGCAGCACGTATGGCTGCTCTCCAAAACTCATCTCCTAACACCTCCTCTCACCCATTAGTTGTTTCTACTCCTATTGTTACTACAGTAAATAAAATAAATCAACCTCCCACTCGTGACCTCCTCATCTATCTCCACAAGTTACTTCACCCCAAATCTCAGACTTTAATACAATTCCTCAAAACTTTCTTTCTTCTCTCACAAATACATTCAGAGTTTCTAAAATCTACCAGCATTCCGACCCACAAAGTCTTGCCTCCCACACTTTTCAATTTACCAAACTAAAAAACTTCTTCCTAAAACAGACTGACAACTTACTTTCACACACATGTCTAAAACCAAATGTTATAAATTCCTCTTAGTATTAGTAGATACCTTCTCAAAGTTAGATTAAAGTTTTTCCTACTACAAACAAGAAAACTACCACTTCTGCCTCTATCATATTCAAAGACATTATTCCCCACTTTAAAATCCCCTATTCTTTACAGTCCAACAATGTACCCTATTTCACCTCCACCATTTCAGAAACCTTAACTAAAGCCTTAAGTATCCCATAACACTTCCATATTCCTTTCCATCCTCAATCTTCAGAGAAAGTTAAAAAGTCTAACAAATCCCCAAAATCTACCTTAACCAAACTTTTGCTTAAACTAAATCACTCTTCTACCCCTAACACTAATACACCTACAGTCCCTACCCCAAAAACCCCCTCCAAACTCTCTCCTTTTAAGTTAATGTTTTTTCTTTGTTAATAACTCTAAAATCATCACCAACAAAGTCTAATCACTCCAAAAAAGACTCAAACTCCAAAAATAGAACATAAATCAGAGTCATCAAATTTCTCCTCTTAGTTCACTCAATACCCACTCTAAGTTACACTTCTACCCTTCCTCACATCTATAATTATCATCCTTAAACTAATGGTTATGGCTCCATACATAACTCATTTTATTCAAACTTAACTCTCAAGGTTGTCTTAACAGGTAACTACTCAGTTGATGCTCCAAACCTGCACCCCAAATACAGCTCCCAACCTACAACAAGAAACTGTTCTTAATGAATGACTACATTCTAATCCAGGCCATAAAACTTTCCTAAACCCCACTTCTAAACAGCCACTGCTTACATTCCTCCCAACAAAAAATCATAATCACCCTCTAGTTGGCCAATTAAAAAACTACCGGTCTGTCTCAGCAGGAAGATGCTACAGAAGAGAGAACTGGACATCCCCTATCCCAAGGCCAACCCTCTATTTTTAACATATCAAGAAGGGAGGAATGTTACATAATTGCAAAACTTCATCTCCAGTAAAAGTTCTAACTTATGGCACGTCCCCTATGGCTCTTCAGGCCACAGCGGTAACATCTTCTTGGCTGGTCTACCATCCTGGCACCTCCCCTAACCGAGTTTATATAAGGTGCACTTGTCTTTTGCTCTCTCTCTCTTCTCCCCCCCACCCCGCCGGGTGTCTCGTGTCTCTCTCTCGCTCTTTCTCCTCCTCCCTTCTCTCCTCTCCTCTCTTCCCTTGTTTCTCTCTCTCTCCCCTCCTCCTTAATGCTGCTCTGCAGCATCCCCCACCAATAAGAACCTTTCGTACAAGCCTTGGTGTTCTGTGAGGTTTATGCCGGCTGAGTGCCCCCCTTTCAACAACTGTACATGAAAACATACTTCTATAATTACCAGAAACTGCCTGTCCAACCTCAGACTGGCGTCACCCTTGTTAGTGATCTTTGTAGCCAAGGATAATTATTTCTAAACAATTATGTAAACATCCACATTTCTGTTCCTTCAAAAGCCTTTGCCTTCTTTTACCTCCCCAAGCATGCACATAGTTTACTCTGGCACGTGCATTCCCATTGCAGTGCTCTACTCCCAAATAAGTATCATTTTCTTTTAGAGAGCCTCTGTTTATTATTTAGGTTGACAGGGGTAATTTCACTCTTCTATTCTCTACAAAGAAAATTTTGAATATCCTCCACCCCATTCAATCTTCTGATCCTCTTCAACTGCCCTCCCTTGACTCATAGCAAGAAGCAGGTGGCCTTTCTCTCTCATACAAATTATGCAATAATTTCTTCCACTTCCCAGTTTGCAAGGAAACACCTCTTATCATAACAGAGGAGTTCTCTCACTTTTACACTGTAAAGCTAATCTTTTCGAATGTGCTTTGGATTCCTTTTCTTCTACCTCATCAGGAACTTAACAATATTAATTATTCCTTCTTGCTTGTATATTCAACTTGTCCCTCTAAACATATACTCCCTAATAGTTTTTAACTTAAGTTTCTTATATTATTTAAAAAAAAACAATAACTTGAGCCTTATTGCAGGATGAATTGTGTTCTCCACCAAAAAACATATGTGCTGAAATTCTGACCCCCTATACCTCAGTATTCCACCAAGTTTATTTAGAGATAGAGTCTTCAAAGAATTAAATCCCAAAATAACAGATGCTGGCGTGGATACTGCGAGGAAGGAACACTTAAGACATTATAACTAATAAAACCTATATGGAGATATACCTCAAAGAACTAAAAGTAGAGGTACCATTTGATCTAGCATTCCCACTACTGGACACTTACCCAGTGGAAATAAAACCATTTTGTCAAGAACACATATGTACTCGAATGTTTACTGCATCACAATTCACAAGGACATCAGTTCTTTTAATTATCATTCACACAGAGATGACAAACAATTATGTCCCAGCACAGACTTCTCTGATTTCAGGACTTGTGCTGGACCTCCATTCTACATCTTCTCTTAAATGTCACAAAAATCACCTCAGATTTAATATGTCTAAAACCAAACTCATAATTCTTCCTCCATACACTTTTCCAGCCACACTCAAACCCAAATATCATCCACTGTTCCATAGTGGGCACCATCATCCCACAAGCCAAGATACTAATTCTTGCAAGTCAGAACATGATGCATCCCTATGTCATCTTGCTTATTCCAACCCTACTTCGGTCATTCCCCTTTTTAGTACTGGCACAGTTGAGATTTCACAACTCTGTTTCGTAACGTAATTCAGCACCATAAAGGTGATCACCTTGTCTATTTTTACTTACCATTACATTCCTAACCCTAACACAATGTCATACTATTATAGCCGTTCATTTTAAATGAATGAACTCATATAATGTAATTATTAATGAAGGACTCTTTACATTCCTGGCACTAAACATTTTATAACAATTATCTTCTTTAATCACTATAATGGTCCAATTAAATATGTGCATATGTATTATTATTGTTGCTGTTGTCATTGTAAAGGGGAGAAGAAGGTGGACTTAGATTGCTTAGGCTCAGAAACTAAATCTTGTACCACTATGTTAATCCATCTTTGTGGTTTCCTAAAATAATCTCAAGCTAACTGGCTAAAACTTGTCTGGGTTTAGTATAAACTATTATTAACTTATATAGGAAAAGTTACATATAGTGTATGCTCAGAAATTCCTACTTTATATGCAGTTATCATGGAAAGAAGACTAAATCCTTGTGCACAGAATTTAACATCTTCCATGATCCAATTCCTTTCTTCAAGTCTTTTTTGTCATGACAACCTGGTGCTCTAGTTTATTTATTTACTTATTTATTTATTTATTTTTGCAGTTTTGGGCAGGGGCTGGGTTTGAACCCGCCACCTCCAGCATATGGGGCCAGCGCCCTACTCCTTTGAACCACAAGTGCCACCCCTGGTACTCTAGTTTAAACATCATGAACTAGACCAATTCTGCAGGCCAATTCTGACTGACTGCTTTGTAAATAAAGTTTTATTGAAGACCAGCCATCTACATTAATTTATATAATATCTATGTCTGCTCTTGATTATAATAGGAGAGTTAAATAGTCCTTGCTGCAACAAAGACTATATTGCTCTACAAGGCCTAAGTATTTGGCCTTTTATAGAAAAGATCTGTCAGCAAATGACCTTTAAAGTAGAGTCTATTTCAGTAGAAATGAATATAATAATTATATTACTTGATGGCTGGGTTATTTCTGAACACTAGCCTTTCAAAGGAGGTACAACTATTTGTGGTCTTTACGAATTAAAGATGCTCTTGTAATTGTTTTCCCTATTTAAATTAAGGAAAACAGGAAGACAGGGAAAGAAAGAGAGGAAGAGAAAAAAAGCAAGAGGCCAGATGAAGCAATGCTCAGGCAGGTAAAGCACTGTGTCTGTGGTCACACAGCTACGAAGTGGAGGAGCTAGGATTGGGATCCTGTGCCCTGATTATGCTCTGTGACTTTTATAGGCCATGAACTGCCCATTGTGCCCACTGTTTCCTTTTCCCCCAACACAGAGTGGCATTTCATGCTGCTATTATTTACAAACACTATTCTTTACCCTCCAGTTCCTTAAAAGTCTATCACTGCACAATGAAGTCTTATTCTTGGAGCACAAACTCAAGGGCTACTCTGCAGATTACCTGCAGCCATAGAAATACCTCCTCTAACTGCCCAGAGCACTGCAGGCCTGTCTTTGTGACACTTAATACATTCTTTCCCTAAACTGTATTGACATGAAAAGCCAAGTCTACCTTTATATCCTGTATAAAGCCTAACACAATTCCTTCCAGGTAATAAAAATGCTTAATAATAATAATATTAATAATAATAAAATGCTTAATAATGAATAATTAATATTAATAATGCTTAATAAATAATAATCTGGTGAATGAATGAATCTAGATAAAGACTTATTATTTATTTATTAAAGATTTATTTTCTTTATTCAACAGATAAAAATCCAGAGTGCAATCGAAATAACACAAATATCTGCCTTTAGTAACGATTTTTTGTATTTTAGCCTACTTCTCTTATAAAAATCAATTTTTTTTTAAAGAGTCTCATTTTGTCTCCCTCGGTAGACTGCCATGGCATCATTATAGCTCACAGAAACCTCGAACTCTTGGACTCCAGGATACTTCTGCCTCAGTTTTTCTATTGTTAGTAGAGACAGAGTCTTGCTCATGCTCAGACTGGTCTGCTGAGCTCAAGCAATCCAACACCATGGCTTCCTAAAGTGCTAGGATTATAGGCATGAGCCACTGTCCGTAGCCCCAAATAATATCTATATCTTTCTATCTATCTATCTATATGTATTTTTTTTGAGACAGGTTCACTTTGTTGCCCTCAGTAGAGTGCTGCGGCATCAGAGCTCAAAGCAACCTCAAACTCTTGGGCTTAAGTGATTCTCTTGCTTCAGCCTCTCAAGTAGCTGGGAGTATAGGAACCTTCCACAATGCCCAACTATTTTTATAGAGATGAGGTCTCGCTCTGGCTCAGGCTGGTCTCGAACGCATGAACTTAGGCAATCCACCTGCCTTGGCCGCCCAGAGTGCTAGGATTATAGGCATGAGCCACTGCACTCAGCCCCAAAATCATTCTTAAAAGAAGCTAAAAATTCATAAGAAATATATTTAATATTTTTTACCAATATCATAAAAAATAAATATTAGAATTACTTGCATTTATGTGCTTTGCTAGAATAAAAACACTTCATAATGCCCAAATTTACAAAAAAAAAAAAACTCTAATAAGCTTTTGAAAATTAAGAATAAATCAAATCTCAATAATTGAATGTTAATTTATTGAAAGAATACATTGAGACCACTAGTGACGTGTCCAAAAACTAGTTATTTCGGAAGTTCATCCTGTCAGTGTGAGCTGAATGTCCAAAGTCATCACTGTGAGAAATAATTTTGATGCAAATGCTATTTGTAAAAAGATAAATAATTAAAAATACTTTCAGACTCCAGTTTGATATGCCTAAGGTTCTTGGTATAGTTTAAATAAACTTAGTAAAAAGTCAGCCAGAAGTCAGTTAAATACATATATGGAAGTAAGAAAAAAGTGAGTTACACAGTAGAAATTCTCAGGAAATAAATGTAGAATTAAAGAGTTCAATGCCTTCAAACCAGATAGATACCTACCTGCATCACCTTCTGTTGAATCTCCTCTAGTTGAGTGCGCTTACTGCGTTGCCTACAGACTTCCTGGTAGCGGGTATACTGCTCTCGGAGCGAGTCTAATAACTTCATAACCTGTGGCTGTGCAAGTAGCTCATCGTCCATCGGAGACCACGAGACCCCGCCATCTGAGCCATTAAATCGCCGCTGCTGTAATTCGGATAACAATTCATGCCCTTTACCAATAAAAGACATCTGTAATTAATATCTATAAGAAATAAAAGTGTTACTTCTTGATCTTTCTAATTTTAGTTCTTTGTTTTTAAAACTATCTGTCTACCTACCTACCTACCAGGTTACAAGTACTGACATGCAATTTAAAAATTTATGTATCACAAAAAAAATTTATGTATTACAATAAATAGAAAAATTGTATGTGTCTGTATATTTATATGTGCGCATATATACTATACAAATCAGATGGTATAGTGAAATGCTACATCATAAGCCATAAATGCACAGGGCGGCAGTGAAGTTTGTGTGTAATTTAAAATAGTGTGCAATTTAAAATTGCACACAAACTTTATGGATATCCTGTATATACCATATATATGCTATATGGTGTAAATATACAGCATATACTATATATACATGGTGTACATATTTTTTCTACTTATCTATTTATCATATTCTTGTTATTGTGGATTCATTACTTAGCATACTGTGCCATCCAATCTTACTTTGCTATATAGCAAAATTACACTCAAAGATTTCTGCTGATGTCACTAATCCAAGCGATATGGTGTAAAATTTCAGTATTAATCCATATTCTCAGTCACAGCCCTTAATAAAAAAGTTGTAAGAAATGTACAATTAAAGGGAGCATTTTCATTAATGGTACAAAGTAATATTTAAATAATCTCTATTTATAACACTCTCCACAACATATTAACTATGAATCATAATGGTCCATGTTACTGTTAGAACTGCACTGAATGTGATTCAATTACAGCAAAGTCATGTAGGAAATCCTCTCATACGTGACTTAACGTAACTGTTGAAAGTGTAATATCTAAAGCTTTAAAAATTAATATATCTAAAGGTATAGGAATTAAAGAATTTTAAAAGTAATTAAAGTTTTTCCAAGATAAAACTATTCTTTTCAAAATTTAGGTACTAACACAATATATAGATGTTTGAATTCCCTTAGTCTTTATTTAGAAAAATATCCTACATTTAAATGACTTTCCATAGATAAAAACAGAACTATTACATTTTGGAAGTATTACCAATTTCTAAAAAAAAATCCACCATTATTCTAATCCTTTCTGTTTTATACCCTTTTTGAATCCCTACATTATGTGTTAATAGCATATAAAATAGGACCTAGTAGCATACAAAGTTAATTTCAAAATACAAACTTTAAAAGCTTCTTAATTCAATGGCTTAAAATAAGAAGCTTTCAAAATGTTAATAAATACATACATGGAATTAAGTTTTAAATCTAGAGCAGTATTTTGGCTAAGTCTACTGTACCTTTTAAACATATAATAATTCAGACAGTATAAGTATTTCTTTGTTCTCTATGGAAATAAGATGTATATCATACTGGAAAAACATGCCTGAATCACTACGATAAAGATAATTCTGAATTTATTTCTTTACTCTTCATTACATTTTATAATTGGAAGAACACCAGTTTTAAAGATTTGTGCAAAGTCTTTTTATATACATTCGTAAAAGCCATTAATATCAGAACACATTCTTTTTCTACTTTGACAGTTATTACCCTTAACATTTTCCTTGTGGATATCATTTCCATTTGAAAAGTGGTACATTATCACGTCTTCAAAGAACATGCTTTGGAACCAGACTGCCTGGGTTCAAGTCCCAACTCAGGTATTTACTAGCTATATGGCTTATATAAGTTACTTATCCTTTTAATGCATTAGTTTTCCCATCTTAAAATTGGGACGATAATATTCCCTACACAAGACTGTGGTGGAGAATTAGTAAACATCTGCAAAGTATTTAGATCAGGGCCTGACACACAGCAGCATTAGAATTATGAGCTATTAGAAAAATTGATTAGAAATAAAATTAAGGATTTCCACTGGAAATAATTTCAATTTTTTCCCCTAGAGTTTGTGAGACCACTTCTAGAGATATTTGGGCTGGAATATTCATATCAGATAGCACTGAGCACTCGCTATGTGCAAGGGCTTTGCAAGGTGCTAAATGTTTCTACGCAGGTAACTATAGGACAGTTTAGCTAATGGGTTTGGATTTAGATTTATTTTGAGTTATAGTGATAGAGCCTAATAGTTTGATAGCTTCATCTTGAACAAATTATTTTACATGTTATGCTTTGGTTTCCTCAAGTACAAAACAGAGAAAATAAAGGATGGTTGGAAGAAAGAAATATGAAAATACATAAAAATGCAATGCCTGGCACATAATGAGTATTCAACAATACACAGCAACTCAATAAAGAGAAATTTATATATTCATTTTATAGAAAGGGAAATAATCCAATCATCATTATTGATTTTTTAATATTATAAAGTATATGAATGTACTGTCTATTGAAATCAAAAGCAGTCTGAAGGATTTCTCTCTGATTTCCTAACACAGGTACCACATACATGCTTAATTAATGGCTACTTAATGAACTAAACGATTTAATTGGCTTACTGGATTATGATCACTAATAAATACGTTTTTTTCATCTTACCTGTTTGAAGAACTGTTTCAGGATCAACTGATGGAAGATAGTTTAAATCCACAGACCTGGCAAGCACCAAAAGAGTAATTTTTAAAGTTATATTTCTAGCCAGGCACAGTGGCTCACACTTGGAGTACTAGCACTTTAGGGGGCTGATACAGGTGGATTGCTTGAGCTCAGGAGTTTGAGCCCAGCCTGAGTGAGAGTAAGGCCCCATCTCTATTAAAAATAGAAAAACTAGTCAGACACTGAAGCAGGTGCCTGTAGTACCAAACTACTACAGAAGATGAGGCAAGTGTTTCCTTGAGCCCAAGAGTTTAAGGTTGCGGTGAGCTAAGATGCACTTTACTCAGGGCAAGAGTGAGACTCTGTACCAAAATAAATAAATAAAACCAATTTATGTTTCTATCCATATAACTTAAGAAGTTCCTTTATAAATACATATCAAACCAGAGACACAGAAATATGAAAATCTGAAGCATGTATGCCACCAAGCTAATTTCTCTTTAGGATATGGAAGAAAACTGGAGAACATGATATACTGTAGCCAGAGAAATATCAATGTAATAAATCATAAAGTACACTCCTTGGAAAAATACAGTTTATTGTTATTAGTTATAGCAGTGTATCAAAGTAATCCAGTTAGTATTTGTCCACTGAATATCTGCTTCAAATTTTAATAGTTTTTTCCTTTCTATGTATATATTTTGTATACATATATATATACACAAATGCAAAATTTTACAATTTTACATTTATATGGCTTCTATAAAACAGTAATATTCCCAACTGCTATTCTTAACATTAACTAGGTTTATATTCATTTTTTTTTTTTGCATTTTGACTTTGTTTTAATCAAAATTCGGTGTTAAAATTATGATCTTGCATCTCTTTTATTATCTCAGTTAATTAATACGTGACTATATTTAGATTCATGGAATAACAAGAAGCATTTTAGGGGCAGATTCAAAGGAAATAAATAAGAATGATTATTGATACGTTTGAGTTTCCAATGAAAAATTACTGTTCTAGTGACCAGTAATAATCAATTGACCAACAAGGGGGACTATTTGCTTCCCGGAGTGCTTTTTATCTGGGGAGAGAAACTTGGTATACTAACAAAAAAATTAAACCTGACAAGGTTGTAAAGTGTAATAGAAATATGTTAAAATGATAAATCTAGGTAGTACATTTAGATAATACAACTCAACTATTACTTCATCCTATGTCATAAAGCACTAAATTTCCCAAGTTGAGCTCATGAATATCACATATTTTATGAAGACAGAGGAAGTTCTACAAATCAGACATTTAAGTGCTAATGTATTTAAATACGGTTATAATAATTTTATTTAAAGCTGTAACCTTTTCATATTTTTTACTAGCAAAGAGTAGAAATCTAAAAAAGGTAGAACATTGTTTCATTTTGAAAACATATTCTTGTAACTGAACATTTTACAGTGTCAGAAAAGGTAAACACATTACTATTGATCAAAAATGGATTTTGTAAAGAAATTGATTCAAATCAGTAAAGTTTTCAATGTAAAGTAAATTCTCATGAATATTGTATGTCAATTTTGATTAAATGCAGACTTGTTTACTGTAGTTCTGTTACATTAACACAGAGATTTCTTTTATCAGATTAATCACAGCTTTGCAAGGACAGACCAGTCATTGCAGGCCACTGGCCACCTACCTTTCTTTCTCTTGCTGATTTCCTTTATCACTTCCATTGTTAATCAGAGCAAGTTCATCTAATAATGATGTAGATTCCTTTGTAAACTTCTCAAAAACCTGTAATATGAGATTTTATGAATGTACTAAGAACAATTGTAAAAATTAATATGTAACAAGGATTGTCAGTTAAGAGCAATAGAAGTAGCCAGCTAGTATTCCCTTTCCTCCCAAGGAAGTCACTTAGTGCAATTCAACCACCAAACCCTTCTGCAAGAGAAGACAAAACTGCTTCCTCAAACAAGGACTAGTTTAAATGGATATGGAATTTTTAACTCTTAATACATTAAAAGATTATTTTTATTCTCCATTGTGACAGTTATATTTTTATTTCTGTGTTTGAGAAAGACTTGTACCAATAACAGTTGTAACTATATGATTGTTATTTAGATAAATTTTAAGCCCCTGATACCAGTTACAGAACTTTTCTTTATGTCTTTCTACCTCCAAGCCATGTTGGTTACTTGTAATAATTAAGAGCATGTAGCAGAAAATTAAGTTAGTTATAATTTCAATATGATTTCTTCAAATATTCTAAAGGGTATTTGGCTAAGTCTAGTTTATATGTAGTATAGTAGACAATCACATATTGGTAACACCTTTGAAATATAGTAGAAATAGAAATAGTTATTCACTCAGAGAAAACCAAAAGTTTACTATCCTCTAATAAAATTAGCATAAAATGTAAACTGAGTTAATTTGAAGTATGTTCTTTTAACAGTTAAGTAAAACAACACTGAATTATACAGACTAGCCGATTTCAAAAGTTTAGATTGACAAAGAAGATACATTTTCAGAAATAAAATAATCTACTAAACTACTCTTCAAGTTGACAATTCCAGTTGACATTTAAATATCCTCTAAAAATGGCATGTATCAACTACATCACCTCTCAAGAAATTATGCTACTCTGCTATCCTACTTAAAAACTGTACAACTTTTACCAGAGCTGCTGACAACAGTCAAAACTTAGACTTACATGGTCCTACATCACGTCAGCTGCTGTTCTAAAGGGTTTATATATTCAGTTCATCTTCCACACATGCTCACCAGTTAGGTTCTATCAGTACCATATGAGACATGTAGAAACCAAGGCAAAGAGAGATTCAATTCATTGCTGAAGGTTATATGGCAAAGGGCTTCTAATCAAGTTAAGTCTGACTCCACTGTACCTAGTATGTCCTACAACTCTCTATTTTTGTAAAAGGGGTTTTAATCTATTTTAGCTGCTTAATATGATGTTATCATAGTATCTTACTGATACATAAAATTACATTTTATCTCATTGTAATATACCAACCAGCCTCTTATTTAACCAGTCCATGTGATCATAGGTGAGACTCCCCCCAAAATCTTCTGTTAGCTGGCACGGTTCTATATAACGAGTCAACTTATTGGCAGACACTAAAATAACCTATAAAAGGAAAATAAAAAAAATGCTTAGTAAACCACTATTAAGGTCCATGAATGCAATGAAGAGTTAAATTAGAATAACATATTCCATATTATTTCCAACATAATGATATATTTAGTTAATATTTAAATCAATATAATAAGTTGCAGATATATGCTAAAAAGAATCTAACACTAAAATATCACATTTCAAAAAACAGGAGATACAAGCAGCTTACTTAAAATATTCCCCCCAAATACTTTATTGATATTAACAATTTCTTGGTAATAAAAATCAATTCCTTAATAATGTAATAAGCAAAAGATTTTCATATCACCTTAAAATTGACTAGTTACATGAAAATGATAAGCACAATGAATAATAAACCTGGCAATCAAAAAGTTACACACTTTAGGCTCGGTGCCCATAGCACAGTGTTTATGATGCTGGCCACATACACAGAGTCTGGTAGGTTCAAACCAGCCCGGGCCAGTTAAACAATAATGACAACTGCAATAACAAAAAATAGCCTGGTATTGTAGTGGACACCTGTAGTCTCAGCTAGTTAGGAGGCTGAGGCAAGAGAATTGCTTAAGCCCAGGAGTTTGAGGTTGCTGTGAGCTGTGATACCACTGCACTCTACTGAGGATGACATAATAAAAATCTGTCTCCAAAAAAAAAAAAAGAAAAAAAATACACACTTCAAAGTTTTTCTAGTGTTCCTTTGATTATATATGAGCAAAACAAGTCTTCTAGTTACAGAGTATAACTCAGAATAACATATACTAATGTTAAAAATTGGAGAAAAAGTCAGAAAATAAATGTAAAACATATATTAAAATAATATTTTAACTCTAAACTTTAAAAGATTTTAAATACAAATTAGATTTGATTAGTACCTAAGAGATGTTTATAAAAGTATATAGTTTCCTTTTTTTAAGGAATTCATTGAGGGTACACAGAACCGAGTTACATTGATTGCTTTTATTACACATTAGGACGTTCTTATAATTGTGTCCCACCCCCAAACCTTGTGTCCCACCACCCCTCCTTTCTTCCCTTTCTCAGCTCTCCCCATCCCCCACCTCCAGCGTGTACGAGGACATTAACTGTCCTCATGTCAGAATTGAGTACATTAGATTCTTGCTTCTCCATTCTTGCAATGTTTTGCTAAGAATAATGTGTTGCACATCCATTCAGGTTAATACATAAGATGTAAAAGTCTCCATCTTTTTTAGTGGCTGAAGAGTATTCTATGGTATACATATACCATGGCTTGCTAACACATTCCTGGTTGGTAGGCATTTAGGCGGTTTCCACATTTTGGCGATTGGAAATTGAGCTGCAATAAACAGTTTAGTGCAAGTGTCACTGTGGTAAAAGGATATTTTTTCCTTCTGGGTAGATGCCCAGAAATGGGATTGCAGGATCAAATGGGAAGTCTAGCTGGAGTTCTTTGAGGATTCTCCATACTTCCTTCCAAAAAGGTTATATTAGTTTGCAGTCCCACCAGCAGTGTAAAAGTGTTCCCTTCTCTCCACATCCATGCCAGCATCTCCAGCTTTGAGACTTTGTGATAGGGGCCATTCTCACTAGGGTTAGATGATATCTCACAGTGGTTTTGATTTGCATTTCTCTAATAATTGGGGACACTGAGCATTTTTTCATATGTTTGTTAGCCATTTGTCTGTCTTCTTTAGTGAAGGTTTCTATTCATCTCTCTTGCCTGTGATATAAGGGATTTTTGCGTCTTTATGTTTATTAATTTGAGTTCTCTTTAGATCCTAGTTATCAAGCTTTTGTCCAATTCAAAATATACAAATATTCTTTCCCAGTGTGGAGGTAGTCTATTTGCTTTGGTTGTTGTTGCCTTAGTTGTTCAGAAGCTTTTCAGTTTAATTAAGTCCCATTTGTTTACTTTTGTTGTTGCTGCTCTTGCCATGGAAGTCTTCCTCATAAAGTCCTTCCGCAGGCCCGTAGCTTCCAGTGTTTTCCCCACATTTCAAGGGTTTTGATTGTTTCATGCCTCAGATTTAGGTCTTTTATCCATCTCGAATCAATTTTTGTGACTGAAATTGGCCCCGCACCTTTCTCCACACACAAAAAACTAAATAAATTTTACTAAAGATACAATTGACTATAGAAGAAAATACATCTGTAGGAGGAAAATATTCAAATGGTAATGTTAATGAAAAACAATATATGGAAATTTGTATTTACTAAAAAGAACCTGATAAGAAAAATAATGTGCCCAGCTGGAAAGAGCAGCATGCCCTTCATAATGACAACAAAATAATCTGAATAAACTGTAACATTTTTGGGACTACAGAGAGAGGAGAGGTTGTAGGGAATCCAACTAGTGTGAAGCTGAAGAAAAGTCAGACATCAACGGTGGAAGGAGTAACTACAGAATGCAGAAGAAGAATTTTGGAACTCCTCTGTATCTTGACTGTAGCAAAAATTCTAAGACTATTTGTATTCATGAAATCTTATAAAACTAGCAATTAATTTATTCTATGCAAATTATACCTCAAGAAAATTGACTTTTTAAAAAAAGACAGAAATTTAAGGAAGCTTAGTAGAGGACCAAGAGAAAAAGAAAGGAGGAAAAGAAAAATTTAGAAACAGAGCCATTATGCAAAACTAGGTACATCTATACTAGATACGAAGTTATAAAATAAGTAATAAATGAGGGGAAATTACCAAGATATCTTTGCTAACAGGGGGAAAAATTATCCTTAGGAATATACCAAAAATAGTATGAAAAATTTCTAAAACGATCAGTGATAATAGACTCTATAAAATTAGGGCTTTACACCAAATTGCTATTGGTAACAATACTTAAGATGGAAATTAAAAGCCTTAATATTTACATTAGAAAAGAAAGCCTAATGAATAATGAGCTAAGTGACTTACCTAAGAAGAGGAGGAAAAAGACAGAATAAATTCAAAGAAATGGAAGAAAGGGGGTGAGAAGTGGAAATTAATGGAATATAAAACAAATACATTAGAGAATCTCAAAAAATCCAAAGCTTGTTTCTTGATAAGATTAATGAAATCGACAAGTCCTCACAAGATAAAGAAAAAAAAGGTGCAAATAAATAACTTTAGAATGAAAAGAATACAACTTCATCAAGAGCAATCATTTAAAAAAGTAAGTAAAGTACTATTTTGGGTAGATAAAAATTTTAAAAAGATAATGAGGATATAAAACAATTTCGTGATAATAACTATGCACATTTAGAAGAAATGGACATATTCCTATAAAACATGTGATTTATCAAAACTGACATAAAAATAGATTACCTATAACCAATGAAGTGAGTAAAATATTAGATTCTTCAGATTTTCAGTAATCATACTATTAGTGACACTTTTAGTACTGCTATTCTGAGATGACATGATAAGGAAAAAAGTACATGAGAGACATAGGATTTTATAATTCTGCCATCCCCAACATCCTTAAGAAAATGAAGGTTTTGGAGGGAAGAAAATTACCTTTGTGGTACTCAATTTGAATTAGAGGTATCAATTTAAACTCTATAATGCATTTCATCTTAAATAAAAACATGCACATGAACAAGTATACTTTCTAGTTGTATCCAGGGAAAGGTTTAAAAATGACGACCAATTCTGTAGATACATGCATCACACCCAGCCATCTAGATTGTGATTTCCAAATACCATTTCTCATTAAAAGGAATCAGGGCACCTTGGAGAAATGAAGAAAGAAACGATGAACTTGGAATACTTTTTAAATCCAGATATCAAGAAAACTATCACAGACTACTTATGGTTGTTCAAAAAAAAAAACATGAAAAGCTTCTATTGGTCAAGGAGGGGTTTGTACATCAATAGGACTAATAAATGCCATGAACTGAAACACTAAATCTGTTTAAATCAATGAGCTCACACTGATACAAAGGAAATAATAATCACTGTTAGATTAAGCTAGAGAACAAAATTATTATATTGAAAACTTGCAAATAATAGGTGGTGCCTGTGGCTCAAAGGAGTAGGCCGCCGGCCCCATATACAGAGGTGGTGGGTTTCAACCTGGCTCCAGCCCAAAACTGCAAAATCAAAAAAATAAAAATAACCCAGCAGATGAAAGGAAATTAGCATTTATCTCACCTTTCATAGATAAACTATATCACTGAATACACAAATAATAAATGAAGGTAAGTCTCTCATTATAAAAGGATTCCAGGTAGTAAATGAAGGAATAATAGAACTGGACCATCATTTTATAATTTTTAATGAACTAAGGGACCTAGACACTGAACACCACTACTATTAACGAGATTCATGATCAAGGGACCAACCTATCACCTCCATTCATGAATAGCCTCGGAAAAAGAAAATCAGCTCTGAATACCTTACTGTCTGAACCCAGGTATCAATTTACAGAAATATAGAGGTTTGAGAAGGCAGAAGAGGAACATGCTAAACTATATACCACAAGGATGCTAGTTGAAATATGCGGACTATCAGAAACTCTATAGGACGAACAACATGGTCTCTTTAAGAAAAGAAAATGCAAGAAAAGAGAAAGAGAAATCAAGGATTAAAAACCTGCATTCAATGGGCAAATATAGAATCCCACAACCAATAATAAGAGAATCACATGTTCTTTTCAAGCAAACATGAAATATTTAAAAATCCAAATATGTATTAGTCCGTAAAGAAAGCCTTGGTAAATTTCAAAGGAACTAACAAGTTGTATCATTGGAATTAAATCAAGCTGGAAATCAATAATCAATCAATTCAGCAATCCTTTAAAAGACCTTAAAACCATATTCATTTAAAAAGACTGCAACCTGGCATGCGCAGTATGGTTCTGCGCCTGTCATCATGGTGACACGGGGCCATGTGCAGGACCCTAATGACAGGCGCCTCCGGCCCATTTACGATTATCTTGATAAATGGTAATAATAAAATGGCAATTCAGCAGGCAGATAAATTGTTGAAGAAACATAAGTATCTTCATTGTGCAAAGGTCTTAAAGGCTATTGGTCTACAGAGAACTGGAAAGCAAGAAGAAGCCTTCACCTTGGCACAGAAGGCGGCAGCCCTTGAACTCCCAGATGACAACTCACTGCAGGCACTGACTATTCTTTACCGGGAGATGCATCGACGTGTGTTTCTATTCAGTATTTTTCAACCTGACTTAAATTTTTGGACAATTCTGATTGAGTTTTTTAGTTAGGTACGCCTGATGTACTTGTCATTTATGATATGAATACACAGCAAAAGGGAGAATGATGTATTAACTGTGGTTTGTGAGGACTGTAGACAGAAAGGATATTACATGTATTAGGGTTCTTGAATTGAAATGAGAAAGTGAGATTGTTGTGATATTTTGATTAGCTCGATGCAGGTCTTTTATTTTATTTTATTTTTTTGCAGTTTTTGGCCTGGGCCAGGTTTGAAATCCGGTATATGGGGCCGGCACCCTACTCCTTCAGCCACAGGCGTTGTCCTAATTCTATATATTTTTTTAATGTTTTATTTTTTGATACGGAGTCTCACTCTGGTGCTCTGGGTGGAGTGCTATGGCATCCTAGTTCACAACAACCTCAAACTCTTGTTTGAATTCAAGCAATCCTCTTGCTTCAGCCTCTTGAGTAGCTGGAACTATAGGCATCACCACAACACCCAGCTAGTTTTTCTATTTTTAGTAGAGACAGAGTCTCACTCCTGTTCAGGCAGGTCTCGAATTCCTGAGCTCAGTCAACCCCGTTGTCTTGCCTTCCCAGAGTGCTAGGATTACAGGCGTGAGCCACAGTGCCCAACCTGCTTTTACACTTTAATATGAAAAATTTGAAAGATAGACAAAACTTCTAAGAGTATAATAAATCCCACGGTGTTCTCATTACCTACCTTGAGCAATTATCCAGCCATAGTCAATTTTATTTTGTCTGTACTCCTTCTACCAGATTATTTTAGAGCACATTCTAGATAACATATCATTTCATCTCTAAATAGATTTTCATTATTGATTTCTTAAATATTTTATTATGAAATATACATATTGTTCATAATATAAAAAAAATTTAAAAAAAGACTGCAACCCAACACAATGTGTGAACATTGTTTATATCTTGATACAAATCAATCTGTATGTACAATTTATATATATATTTTAAAATAAAATCTAAAACATAGATGATGCCTAAATTTAACTAAAATTATTTTACAATTTATTAATTGGAAATTTGAAACCCACTAGCTCTTTGATATTAAGGAATTGTTTCTTTTAAGGTGTGATAATGGTATCAAGTTATATGTTTTAAAAAGAATCTCTATGTTTTCAAGGCACATGTCAACATCTTCAAAGATAAAGTGACATACCTATAATTTCCTTCGCTATATTATGGTGGGGGAAATGGATGGGAATTAAAGATGGAACAGGATTTACCACAGGCTGATGTTTGTTGGAACTGGGTGTAATGATTGATATATGGAGTTAATTATACTGTTTTTTTAACCTGTGTACTCAAAATTCTTCATACTAAAAAATAAAAATATGAAAAAATGAAAATAAATGTAAATCTCTCCTTAAGAAAAAGAAACCCTCAGAAAGAAAATACTAACCTGAACAGTTTACAGGAAGTTTTTTAAAACAAAGAACAGATCACTTCAATCTTAAAACAAAATGCTTACAGAGAACAGAAATGCAGGGAATATTCCTATCTTATTTTATGAGACATCTAGGATAATAGTGGCATAAAGTGTTAGCAAGGTTGTGGAGGACAGAAAATTCTTACACACTGCAAGTGGATATACAATTTAGAACATCTCTAGGGAAATAATTTGTCATTATCCTGAAAATGTGAGTATTTCTACAACCTTTGGATATTCTGCAGAGAAAATCTTGTGCATATTTATCAGGGAACATATGTAAGAATGTTTACAGCAGCACCATTCACAACAGAAAAAAGTAGAAACAACCTAAAATGTCCATCAAAAGGAAAATAAGTAAATTACCACTGGAACATCATTCTGCAGTGAAAATGAATCAAGTACCACTGCTGGAAATATATGCATGAATTTTTAAAATATAGTGAGTGAGAGAAACCTAGTCATTGAATGTTAAAAGTATAACTTTTTATAAAGCTCTAAAATCAATAAAACTAAATATATTATTTAGAAATATTCCTAAATGGTATCTCTAAATATCTAGGTATAGACATAGCAGAATAAAAGATAAACATTCCCTACTTTCTTCTAAGGTTTTGTCTTTAGTAGTTAACTTTTTAATACATACACACACACACATACACAGGATGAGAATGCAAAGGGCGAATAGACACACATTTAAGTTAGGTGCTAAGGGATGGGCAGGTGAACGGGATCACGGAGGGGCATACAGGTTTATGTCAAGGTATTGGTATTTGGGTTCTTAAGCTGGGTGATGGGTACCTAATGTTTGTTTTACTATTAAGCTTCATGTTTATAGACATCCTTTTTGAGAATATATGCCAAATACCATACAGTAGTCTATGCAGTTTTACTTCCTGTGGTTTCAGTTACCCACAGTTAACTGTGGTCTGAAATTATTAAAAGAAAAATCCCAGAAATAAATAAGTTATAATCTCTCATATAATACGATATTGATAATTTACTAATATAATAACATATAACCCTTGTGCACCATTCTGAGTAGCGTGATAAAATCTTGTGTCATCTTCTTCCCCCGCCAAGGGGTGACTCATCCCTTTGTCTAGCTTATCCACATCCTGTACTTTGCCTGTTAGTCATGTAGGAGCCATCTGGTTATCAGATGGAAAAAACATAGTGTACACAGGGTTTAGTATCTCTGTGGTTTCAGGCATCCACGGGGGGGCTTGGAACATACCCCCCTGTAGATAAAGTGGGACTACTGTACTAAAAAACTAAAAACAGAGAAGAATCCAAACAGCAAAACCACAGACAAAAGAGGCAAGATGGACCTCACCCCCACACTGCAGAGAGGACAGGTCTTCTAAGGCAGAACACAGGGGGTCAGAGGGAGAACAGAGATAAATCTGGAGGCAGTAATGAGAGGAAAGCTGGTGAGAGTGCATGTGCTTCTTTGTTCCACTTTAAAAATATAACACATACACCAGAGCTGGCGGGTTCAAATCCAGCCAGAGCCCGCCAAATAACAGTGACAACTACAACCAAAAAATAACCAGGTGTTATGGCAGGTGCCTGTGGTCCCAACTACTTGGGAGGCTAAGGCAAGAGAATCACTTAAGCCCAGGAGTTTGAGGTTGCTGTGAGCTGTGATGCCACAGCACTCTACCCAGGGCCATAGCTTGAGACTCTGTCTCAAATAATAATAATAATAATGATAATAAAATAAAATTAAAAATAAAATAATTAAGATATACAATATCAAATTACATTTTGGCTATTTTAATAACAGTATACTTTATATTAAGCCTATTTTATATATTTTTAATATATAACATTGCCTCTAGTATGAGGAGCCTAACATATCTCAATTTCACCGTTTTCATGTCTAGGTAACAATGTCAACTAATTTAAAATAAACTATTAGAACAAGAATAATAAAGTGGTTTTCACTTGGTAAACAGTTTGTTACAGAGGGGTTTATTTTATCCTCTTGACCTGATGCACCTTCTTTCGACTAGTCCTCAGGGATAGGCATGATGATAAACATTAAACAGTAAGTTGAAGAAGTCTAGAGATTTAACGTACAGCAGAGGACTAAAGTTAATAGAATTGTACTCTATTACGGATTTTAATAAATAAGTAGACTTTAGGGTACCCCTGTCACCAAAAGAGACCACGTGAGATGACAGATAAGTTAATCTGTTCCATTAATATATAATATCGTATATTACATGATATTATAATATCATTTGTAAACCTCAAATATACACAAGAAATTTTATTTGAAGAGGAGGGATTGTTGCAGCTCATATAGCCTGTGGCTAGGAGGAGTGAGAGTTATAAGAAATACCTGTATAGCTCAATATAGGACACGTGGGTGGAAAGGGCATGGAGAGGAGAGTTAGCTCTCCTAACAAACATGAGAGCTCATGAGATGAGATCAGTGGTGAATTAGCAGTCTCTACCCCTGTGGGGTCGAGAGGCACGAGATGAGCCTTATATTAGGCTGGAGGAGAAGGCACTCAAGGAGCATGTGCATTCTATCACGGACCCACTTACTCTGACTCTGTCTCCTCTCCTGCCTGCACAACACAAGCACAGTATCTCTCTACTAAAGAGTAAGATCTATCTTTTTAAAAAAGACTACTTTACTCTTTCTCTCTCCAGCTAAAATATATAGCCCTCAGTTAAGAGAAACTGAACCTGAGCAAAGCAACTTAGCGGTCCGCATCCAGAACCTAGTTAAGCTGGGCCCAAGACGTGGCCAGTCCTGGGCCCCGGCAAAAAGTGTTAAAAGTGACATGTAACAGGGGAGGAGGAGGACAAAGAGGTTTTTAAAATGTATGTTAAAAAAAGATAGTAGAGTTATGCCTCCGAAACCATTTAATCTGTCACTAATTCCCTTTGGGAGACTTTCACACTATAGAGTTTAGACACAATCAGATTACAGGGAGGAGCTTTTCCTTCCTCCAAAACGGTCTAGTGATTTATTAACCAAATATACATTAATAATGGAACCAGGAAACATATATTTATTCTATGAGGAAGTAAATTACTTGCTAAATTAAATATCAATTCACATTTGAAAAAAGATAACATCCTCCAGAACACTATCTCCTGAAAAGACAACTGAATAGAAAATCCAAAATATAATGACTGGTCTTTCTGCTCTTCTATTATGCATTTTTTGGCACAATATTCTATTTAAATACTAAAAAAAGAATCCCTTTCAAAAAATCCCAGTATCACGTCCTATATTTTCTAACTTTTAATGATGTGTTATTCATTCATTCAATAATCATTATTTGGTGGGAGCTAAATTTATTTATTATAAACATTATTTATTAGAAGATGTGTATCTTAGGGCTGAGGATATAAGGATAAATCAGATATCCTTCCAACCAACGAGATGAGCTTTTTATTCATTTCTCTGCAATATTCCACAGACAGCTGTGTAATGCTGTTAGCAAAAAGACAGATTAAAGTTTTCTGGTTTGTTTCTAAAGCCTTTACTGAAAACACCCAAAATGACATTGCCCTGTCAATCATAACACAGAGGTTAAAGGCTTTACTAGACTACCCCAAATGATTCCAAATCCCATTCCTAGACAAATGACCATTATTTTATAAATGGGAAGATACTGAACTAGAAGCCAATCATTCCAGCTTTGTATCCTAGCTCTACTACAAATTCACTAGCCTACTTGTGGAAGACAACCTAAAGGAATTCACCACTCTAAGCTTATTTCCCTGATCTGTCAAAGAAGGCAGGCTATGTGAAATTATCTGCTTTTTTTAAGCTACGAGGGGACATAAATCTAATGAGTCATCATCCTATACATTTAATTAGGCCATTTTCTCTAATATGTTACCTGTCTTGCCCAAGGAAGAGCACTTGTCACTTTTCTACCTACTCTAGTTAATCTCACCATATACATTCCTTTCTATATTCTGCAGTTCCTAGATACACTAAAATCATTGATAAACAGGTTTCTAGTTTAATGAGCCAAAGGGAAAATTCATAACTAAAAGCTGGATGCAACAAAAGTTTATTTTCATTTGAATATTTCTTTTTAAAGTTCTTTTTCCTAAAATCGAGTTTAAATGCAAAGAGTACAGATTCACTGTCTTCTATGATATAAATATATTTAAGAGCATATATCTCAAGAAAAATAATTTTCAAAGAAAAAAGTTGACTAAGATTACTACTATTATATTTGTACCTATCTAAAAGAGATATAAACAAAGGAAGACCAGAGAAAGCTATATAAAACTCATTTTCTCTATCATTATAAAATATTTTATAAAATCCACACTTTCATAGAATTCATTAGTGACTATTCACAAGGTGAGGACAGTAGACTTGCCATGTAGATTATACAGAAATCTGGCAACATAAAAGTTACCTCAAAGTTAAACAGTGTACGTGGAAAGACACATTAGCTTAAATAATCAGCAGACTCAAAATCATGATTACTCCAAAATAACAGTTTAGGGAACTATCTGCTATGATGAAATAGCTCAGTTTCTACTGCAGTAATCTCCATCTCTGCTTGGGAAACAGTGAGGAGAAAGGCCAGATAAGGCTAGTGAAAGACGGGTAACCATTTCCAGACCATTAGACACATTTAGTTATAAAAAGAATGAAGAGAAAAACATTTAAAGATTTACACTAGTAGGAAAGAATCTTATTCTCTACAAATTCTCTATACCCCAGAATCACCTCTGGAGTGATTTGGGAGTGGTAACCCTACTATGAAAGAAAGTTCCTCCCTCTATGATACTGCAAAAATGTACACTGTTTACAAACAAGGTGATAACTGTCCGCGTGCCTTCGGAAAATGGCACTACTTTCCAGATGATAATGTAAAAATTACAGACAACTGCTTCCCAGGGGACAAACCAAGTTTGAATGAACAATTCAACTCTACTCCAGTGACAGCAAACATCAGAGAGGGGTTTGATTTCACCTCTGTGGATGTGTTTATGAAAAGCACAGGCTAAGGCACAAGCAAAAATTTAAAAAAAAAAAAAATTGGGGAATAGGAACGGAGGACTTAGGCCTGAAATAAAATTGAAAAGGGAAAGTGAGAGTGATGATTTTACTTTTAGGGAAATTATACTTTAACATATGCTTTATCAACTTAGGAATGTAGTAGATCATATTCTGATTTAACTGCTACATATTATTTTCAAATATTCATCTCTATGAACATTCTAATATGTATGGATAACATTATATGAAGAAAAAGATTATTAGTTACATTCACAGCAGCTATCATTTTACTAAGCAGTTATCAGATCTGCTCCCAAAGAAATATAAAACCTAATACCTAGCAGAGTCAAAGGAAACCAGAATAAAACAGTAGAACTACAGAGAGGATTAAAAAGAAAAAGAAAGATCATTACAGCACACAAGCATTTAAAACTGTTGTCAAGTTCTTTCAAAGGAAATGAAAACCACAATTTTTTTTATAATTTTATTAAATCATAATTGTGCACATTAGTGCAATCATGGGGGACAATGTGCTGACTTCATATACAATCTGGAATATTTTGGTCGAACTATTAAACATAGCCTTCATGGCATTTTCTTAATCACTATATGAAGACATGGATATTCTACATTTAATAAGTTTCACCAGTACCCTGCTAAGATGCACCATAGGTGTGATCCCACCAATTACCCTCCCCCCATCCACCCTCCCCCCTCCCCTCCCCTCCCTTTCCCTTTTCCCTGTATTCTTGTGCTATTATTGGATTTTAGCCTTCATATGAAAGCTATAAATTAGCTCCATATTAGGGCTGAATACATTGGATACTTTTTCTTCCATTCTTGAGATACTTTGCTAAGAAGAATATGTTCCAGTTCCACCCATGAAACGCAAAAGAGGTAAAGTCTCCATCTTTCTTTAATGCTGCATAGTATCCCATGGTATACATGTACCACAATTTATTAATCCATTCGTGGGTCAATGGGCATTTGGGCTTCTTCCACGACTTAGCAATTATGAATTGGGCTGCAATAAACATTCTGGTACATATATCTTTATTATGATGTGATGTTTGGTCTTCTGGATATATACCTAATAAAGGAATTATAGGATCCAATGGCAGATCTATTTTTAGATCTCTAAATATTCTCCAAATATCTTTCCAAAAGGAATGTATTAGTTTGCATTCCCACCAGCAATGTAGAAGTGTTCCCTTTTCTCTACATCCATGCCAACATCTCTGGTTTTGGGATTTTGTTATGCGGGCTAATCTTACTAGAGTTAGATGACATCTCAAAGTAGTTTTGATTTTCATTTCTCTGATCATTAAGGATGGTGAGCATTTTTTCATGTGTCTGTAGGCCGTGCACCTGTCTTCTTTAGAGAAGTTTCTCTTCAAGTCCTTTTCCCACTCTGAGATGGGATCACTTGCCCTTTTGTTGCCAATACACTTGAGTTCTCTGTGTATTCTGGTTATTAAACCTTTGTCTGAGGCATAACCTGCAAATATTTTCTCCCATTCTGAGGGCTGTTTTCCTGCTACACTTACAGTGTTCTTAGCAGTGCAGAAACTTTTTAGTTTGATCAGGTCCCAGTAGTGTATTTTTGATACTGGTTCAATTGCCTGGGGAGTCCTCCTTATAAAAAATTCACCCAGGCTAATTCCCTTGAGAGTTTCCCCTGCACTTTCTTCTAATATTTTTATAGTTTCATGTCTTCAGTTTAAATCTTTGATCCAGTGAGAGTCTATCTTGGTTAATGGTGAAAGGTATGGGTCCAGTTTCAGTCTTCTACAGGTCGCCAGCCAGTTCACCCAGCA